>JAOSBP010047074.1:0-277364 GCA_027563825.1 Erythroxylum mucronatum | reverse complement strand
CTCCTCCTCCGCCTCCTCCTCCTCCTCCTCCTCCTCCTCATTCTTCTCCGTCTTAGTGTCTCACCGCTTCTTTCTTTGCATCTACAGCTTCGACCGTGACCACAAGCCTGGCCCATCGAGGTTTGCTGGACCGTCATAGATGTCGCGCTCCGTCACCCGCGTGTTGATGTGCCGCCTGCCTAGCTGCTCGACGCGCTCGCATCCCAGCAGCCGCATGGCCGTCTCGAGCTCTTGTTTGAGGATAGTAAGCACACGCTCGACGCCTGCTTGACCACCTACTGCCAGCCCATACAGAGCAGCCCGACCCATGCCGACAGCTCGCGCCCCGAGGCACAGAGCCTTTGCCACGTCGGTGCCACGCCGCATGCCGCCATCTATGAGCACATCAACCTTGTTAAAGACCTGAGGACAATAGCGGTGAATCTCGAGAAGTGTATGAATGGCCGGTGGGCTGCAGTCAAGGGCGCGCCCGCCGTGGTTGCTCAGGATAATGGCCTGCACCTGGGGAGCCTTTTGGGCGGCCAGCCATGCATCTTCGTGCGTCTGGACGCCTTTGAGGATGATTGGCAGGTCCGTGTGCTTGGCTAGCCATGGCAGCGTCGTGGCCCAGGTCAAATCTGGAGCGGTGCCCGCGAACAAAGCCTTTCCCAGACCTGCACCACCACCTCCTTCTCCGCTGGCTTTGTGCGTGCTGCCATCTGCATCCCCCTGCACGGCAGCACGAGCTGCAGGTCCGCCAGACTCATGCTTTGTACGTTCGTCATCCTCACGTTTGCCCGGGACTGGGGCGTCGAGCGTCAGCACAATGAATTTGACCTGTGGCAGGCGAGCTATGCGCGCCAACATGGCCTCTGACTTCTCGCGGCGAGTCTGCACGTACAGCTGCCACCCAAACACCTGGCTGGGGTCTGCATCGGCCACGATCTGTTCAGGTGTCATGGAGGCGTTGTTGGATATGACATGGGCGGCTCCAATGGACGCACAGGCTCGAGCAATGGCGGCTTCACCATCTGGATGGGCAAGACGAGCCATGGCTGCAGGTGCGACAAAGACAGGCATTTCAAGAGACAATGGATTCTTTTGGTGTGTCAGGAGTTTCGATGTTGTGTCGCATCGAGTGCAGTCGACAAAGATGCGCGGTCTGAACAAAATCGACTGGAACACTGCGTTGTTGAGGCGCTTGCTGTAGCCGTCGTCTGATGCAGAGGAATAGTAAGCCCATGCCTTGCGCGACAGCAGTGGTTTAGCAGCAGCCTCAATGTCGTCAAGATTGAGCAATGATTCTAGATCTGGTGGTCCCTCTTCCGCTGCTTCATCTTTCTTGGATTTGGAGTCGTCTGCTGGTTTCGGCAGAGTCGAGGCATCAACCTCGCCCAGGTCGCATGAGGCAGACAGAGACTCCTCGAGAGTCCCCGGTGGATGCACTGGATCATATTCGCTCGTGGCATCCCGGCCTGCAAGCTGCAGGATGATCTTGCTGCCGCCCGGGTGTTGTGGCAAAAACGACGTCACCTGTTCTCGGCTTGTTATCTCGGAGATGCCTTTTTCCAAAGCACGCAAAAGGGATCAAATGAGGAGAGACAACATACATCGTAGACACGGCCATATAGGATTACCCAGCAGCTTTTGGCCGAGTTGTGCTGCGCGACTATAATTGTCTCATATTAGCTCTCTTCGAGGGCAATATGAAAAGGGGGGGGCACATGCCTTTTGCATAGTCCATTGCTGCCTTTCAGTTTTCTCGGGCCTGACAGTCTCTCCTATGTCTCTCTTTTGCTAAGAGTCGCCGTCGAGTTCGCAAATCCGTTGCAACTGCTTTACCAGAAATTGAGTGTCCAAAAAGTATGGCCACGAGGAGAGAAGAGTAGTGGCCGACTCGGCTAAGCAAAACACCCAATTGAATCCTGGTACCCAGGAACAACAAAGTAACAGACTGCAGTTTGTTCTTGCTCAACGTTTCCAGGCAAAGATTCCAGTAGAGGTTTTCCAGTTCAGGCCTCCCTTTCTTTGCTGCTTGTTTTCTTCTTTTCCCCCCGGATAGATGGATGGATACCTCCAGATTGCTTAATGGCAGAGATACACTGGTTTGCATGTATCTGTGTCACAACTTTTAAAAAAAAAAGGTCCCTCCTCCCAGTTAAAGAGATTCTAGCTTACTATCCTCAAGAAAAGGGATTCCCCAAGCATATGGAGGAAGAAAGGTAACAACTAGAAATGGAGAATGATGGATGGGCAGCGGGACCTCGGGCCAAAGGACTCCGGCGCAAGATCCTTTTCCCCCCCACATTTCAATATAGTACAGTAAGTAGTAGGAGAAGAGAAGAAAGCGGACCCCCCACGCCCCCTTAGAAGTACAGATTACTCCATTTAGCGATGTTTAGAAGGAAAGAAAGTGAGAACAAGACACAAATCATAACAAAAGGAAAGGAAGCCTTCAAGAAACGAACGTGGATTATTTCCCCACTGCATTGATGGTGTATCAATGCAGGCAGGCTTTTGGATATTGCATGGGTCTAGTTAGGACTCTCGCGGAGAAAAACATCAAAAATGCATTAACAAGACTCGCAGAAAAAGCAAAAAACAGAATTAAAAAAACAAAGACGCCCTCGTAGCTCATGCCCGCCGTGATAATGAACAGAGAAACATTCATCGGATTGTCATCTGCTTGGTCATGGACGCCTTGGCCGTCGAAGAGGCCGCCGCGGCCACGCCCGCCGAGCCGGCCTTCTTCTCAAACACCTTCCAGAACTTGAGGCTCTCGTCGGCGGCGGCCGTGGCCAGCATCTGGCCGTCGGGGCTCAGGCAGCTGTGCAGCACGCGGCTCTCGTGCGCCGGGATCTCAATGTTGCGCACCAGCGATGGGTAGCTCCAGATGCTGATGGAGTTGTCTGGGAAGCCGCTGCTGCTGACAATCTCCTTGTAGTGGCCGCTCCACCGCAGGCTCGTCACCTGCGACCCCGTGTCGATGCTGTTGACACGCGCCCCGCTCGTAGTGTTCCAGAAGTGGATGTGACGGTCGTGCGAGCCGCCGCCAGTGGCCAGCAGGTTGCTCTGCCACGGGCACCAGCTCAGCGCCTTGACTGCAGCACGGTGGTTGGTCTTTGTGAACTTGGGGGCGTTGAGCGACCTAGCGTCCCAGATTGAGACAAGGTTATCGTTGCCACCCGTAGCTAGCTGCGCTCCGTCTGCGCGCCACTCGAGGCCACAGACCTCACCCTGGTGAGAGACGAGCTCGGCAACTTTGTGCTGGGCCACACGCACGTCATGGTTGAAGACTAGACCGCTGCGAGCGCCAGTCGATAGAATGTGCTTGTTCCAGCCTTGGACGCCGACACGAGTTTCGTGTCCGAACATGCTGCGAAGCTTGGCACCCTCCTCGACATCCCAGATCTGTACTTCACCAGTGCCCAGACCGACACCAACATATGCTCCATCGCCGCTCCACTTGACGCTGCTGATATATGTGTCAGGGCTGCATTCAAGAAGAGAGTTGACAGAACCACTCTCGGCGGACCAAACGTAGACGTTGCGCTCGAGGCCAATGGCGACTTGGTTGCCAGAGCTCCAGTCGAGAAGGTTCAGGTAGTAGTCGTCAACCAGGCCAGGTGCATCAAGCACACGCTCCGGGGCGCTGAGGACCTTGCGGCGGAACTGAGCAGCCGCGGCGCCGGTTGGCTTGAGGGGACGGTTATACTGCGATCGGAGATCGATTGGCTTGGACGACTCTGGTGGTGCAGGCTTGAATGCCAAAATGCGCGTGTTGAGATTGACTCCACACGCCTTTGCAAGTGAGGACTCGTATGCAACGGCATCTGGGGTGGGCTTGGCGTATGAAGAGCCCTGCTCATCATCCTCAAGGTCAAGACCCTCGAGAGCGGCGGCGGCGTCATCGACAGAGGCACGTCCACCAATGTCAAAAGCCCCGGCAGCCTCAGCGAGAACTTTGGAACCGTCACGGCTCGACTTTGGTCGCTGGTCGAGGTCTAGCTTGGATGCACCAGTGTCAATCTCGCTGGCAGATCGGTTCGGGATGAAGCGATCGGCAGCATTGTATCCCAGCTTGGTCTTTGTGGGGCGCGGGCGGATGCTGGCGTCCTTGCGCGACTTTGAAGGAGTCTTTGCCGTCGGACCAGTGCCCGTTAGATTGAACTCTGAGACGTCTGCTTCGACACGGCGTGGCGAGCGGCGGGCGATGTTCGACTTTGGCGAGTCTCTGACGGCAGTCTTTGAGGCAGACCGAGAGAAGCGTGACGACATCTTGCTCGCAAAGAGCGGCTCGTCGTCTGTGGCATCGTTGAGGCTGATCTGCGTTGTCCTTGAGCGAGGAGAAGGCGTCAAGGGCATGCGACCACCGGCAGTCTTTGTGGAGAAGATGCTGTGGTGGCTCTTGAGGGGCGTCGAAACTGCTGGGGACGCCATTTCTTTTGCTGCGGTGCTCTTCTGAAGAGATGAAGAGCTGTGTTGGGTTCCTGTAAGAGTTCTTCTCGCGAAACTAGAAGAAAACTGTGGCGAACAAGTGAATGCCGCCGTGTATGGGTTAGTACTCGGTCGATTAAAGCCAACAGGTAGTTGACGTGTGCGTTATGCTCCGGTAAATCAGTGACTTTCCCAAGAGTCTCAACTGAATGGATCCTGGAAATATGGTTGTTGCTGTTAGTATCGTTGTCGTTTGGCTGGTTGTTGAGTGGTAGCCGGAGTGTGAGTTTGTGGTTTTAATCGAGGCCCTTTCTTGGTTTATGGCAGAGGACGAATATGCTAGGACAATCGGAGGGGCGATTAGATGAAGCTGATAGTGAAAAAGCAACAATAATCTAATGGACTGCTCAAGATAAACGCTGCACAGGGGAAAGGAAGAGGGCAGATAGTCGTGGAGGGTGTGAAGGTGAGGTAGAGGAAGTTTTTTTTTTGTTTTTGATATACGAAGAGACAGAGGTGGAAGCTGCTCAGCGAGTGGTTTATTTACCGAGCCCAGCGGTGTGTTGCCGGGGCAATCCAGGAGGAAAAGCTTGGCAGCTCCTGGCTTGGCGCCATGACGCTTTGACAGCTTGGCAGTAGGGACACTTGACAATTGATAATCGCTTGCACATTTTGTTGTTTTTGATGGATTGAGATGCAGACAGTGCAGAACTGGCATCTATAATATCTGCAATTGAATTGACGAGTTTGTGAAATTTTCCAAAGCAGCAGACAGCTTCGAGAATCCGAGTCACCAAGCTGGGCTTCTGCATGTGCTTGCAAACAATAGCGGACCATGCCTACCAGTTAGGCCACCAAAAAGCGCCTTGAATGGAGCAATAACCATAATATCAGAGACACAAGCCTGGATCCTTGCAGTGGTCTACGATGAACTCGTCGCCGCCCTGGTCAGAGGCTCGCACAGAGCAGACCTACCACATGGCAACGTCGTCGCCAACAGGCACAGCCCGTGGAAGCGCGGAGCAGTACCGGCCCAAGATTATCAGCACCGTGGGACAGCGCCCAGCGGTGCTGGTGAGTGCATCAGTCACCTATGTGGGCAACAACGAGATCTATGCGTTTGGCGGCTTCGACCAGTACACAGATGAGGTCTACAATCACGTGCTGCGGCTGAACCTGGACACGCGACAGTGGAATCTGGTGGACAATTACGGCGACATCCCGGGGGTGCGCATGGGTCACTCTGCAACGCTGTGGCAAGGAGACAAGGTGTTGATTTTTGGCGGCGAGAACGAGCATCGAGCCTATCTGTCCGACGTCATAGTCTTTGACCTCAAGACTGCCCACTGGACACAGCCTGAAATCTTTGGCACTCCTCCTCGCAGCAGAGCACGACACAGCGCCACCATCTACGACGATAAGCTTTTCATCGTAGGCGGCCTGTGCGGCATCAAGAACTCGACTATTCTCGACGACTTTTCCATTCTTGACGATTTCTGCTTTCTAGATCTCAAGACTTGGACATGGTCACGAACGTGGCGCTTCGTGGCTCGCTTTGATCACACATCGTGGGTTTGGGGCAACAGGTTGTGGGTGTTTGGAGGCCTCACCGAAGGCACAAAGGGGGTCAGCGACATCTGGTGGCTTGACCTCAAGCAAAGCCTGATGATCAGCGGCCAGATGAGTATGGGTCGACGCCGTTCACCATTGACGAGACAGGCACGCCCCCATCACGCCACCAATACAAATCCTCCCACGTCGAGCGCATCTGGGTATGCGGCAAACTCGAGCAGCATCCAGGTGGCACAGGCATCGCAGCAGCCGACACGACGCCTACCGATGGCTCCAGGGTCCATCTCGTCGCTCAGCTTCGTCTCCGGGCCCAATGTGCCGTCACAGTCCATGGGCAAAGAGTTTCACGCATACTCGTCCGGCTGTCTGCTTAACTTTGTGACGCCCGTCGTGCCTGGGGCTCTTGACACAAACCTATGCGCTCTAGAGCTGGACACGATGCGGTGGCAGAAGCTTGCAGACGGCAAGGACCTTTTCTACCCAGGATACACATGGCACTACTGCACGCTCAACGAAGAGGGCACGCACGCCTGGCTGTTGGGGACTTCGGCAGAACCACAACCCACCAACAACGGGGGTTCAGGTGAGTACCTGAGCGACGTGCTGTCGGTGGACCTGCGCAAGCTGGGGCTCCTTGGCAACAGCATGGTGCTTGATCCAGGCAGTGGCGAGGGTGACAGAATCCCCAGCGACGATCTCGGAGCCAGCGGGCCTCTTGTCGGACTGGGAGCTGATCTGGCGCGCATGTTTGATCGGAGCCCCGAGAGCGGCAGCGGAGCAGACTTTGTGGTGACAGGAATCAAGGACAACAGTAGCAACAGCAACAGCAATGGAGAAGAGGGCGAAAACGATGACCTCGATGACGACGACGACGAGTCGAGCAGAGCGGGCGCGACAAACACTCCGTCAAAGCCAATCCACGTGCACCGCTTGATCCTGGAGGCGCGGTGGCCGCACTTTGCCCGTATGATCGGGGCGCAGATGGCAGAGTTCCACACCAAGAAGCTGCACATCTCAGAGCCGTACAGCGTGGTACGGGCGTTCTTGCGATACCTGTACACGGACCGCATCTCCGAGATTGGCGAGCAGGGGCCGAGTCTCAACGACGTGGCGGGCATGCTGGTCATGGCCAACATCTACGACGTGCCTCGCCTGCGGCTGCTGTGTCGAAACAGGCTGGGCCGCGAGCTGGACATTGAGCACGCGGCAGTCATCTGGGAGCACGCAGGGCTGGCCAACGAGGACTGGCTGCAGCGCCGGGCGGCTCGCTTCTGCATGGTGCACTGGGGGCGCATCGTGCGCACGGTGGGCTTCCTGCACCTGCGGCGCACGTCCATGATGGAGCTGTGCCAGGAGATTGACGCCGAGGGTCGTGTGGTGGGCGCCGACGAGCTCGAGGCCGTGGGAGGATTGGGTGGCGCGCGCCTCGGGTCTCTGGGGCGCGAGTCACGCCAGGGGCGGCACGGCAGTGTGGGTGGCAGCGCTGGTGCCGGCGGTGCTGGTGGCGTCGACGACGACGACGAGGACGAGAGCATGGATTTGCAGGTGTAAATGACAATTTTCCAGCTAGTCAATCCGCCAGTCTTCTTTCTTTCATTTGCCGTGGTCATGTGCGTCGTGGTATAACATGGCTGCCGTGCTTATGGGCGCTTAGCGGCCGCAAATCCAGCCAACAGGGGTCACCAGGTAGCTCATAGCAGATATAGCCGAATTTAAAAAAAGGAGCGGTTTAGTTTCTGACTCTGACTGGAAATTGGAACAGAGGAGAAAAAAAAAGAGGCGCCAATATCCGCTTATGCAAGCAAATTGGTTGCAAATCTCGATGAGAGAGCGCAATGGAGCTGAGCCGAGGAGGGAAAGGGAGAGAGAAAAAAGGTACAGGCACAGGCACAGTCAGGATGCAGCTGACGTCAAAGCAGACGTCAAGAGGCAGCCCCGAAAGGCTTTTCCATTGCCCCCCCCTCAGCCTCATGTTGTCTGTCCGCAATAGCACGAGGGGCACTAAGACGCCAGCACATATACGAAGCACAATCGAGTTCCTTGCAGGGACGGGAAGAGCGGGAGCAGAGGCGAGTCTAACCAGTAGGCTGGAGCTGGGGTGGTCAGCAAGCGTCAGCGTGGAGCATGTCAGCGTCAGCCTGTCAAAGAGGGATTGGGTGGGATACAAGGATGAGGAAGAGGGGGCGTCTGGATATGCTTTTCCACTGAGATGGCACACTTGGCGGGGCATGTTCTTTGTCTGCCTCTGCCGTCTTGCATTCTGACTTGGGGGAAAGAGAATTTGTTGAGCTGGGTCGAATATGTTGAGGTGCAGGAAGAGAGAGAGAGGCAAAGAAAGACACTCACACAGACAGAGAGCTGGAAGAAGCTGTTGCTTCTCTCTGTGTGGCCCTCCTTCTGGCATGCAAAAGCCTGCAGAGGGGCCCCATCAGGATTCGCCCGTTAGCCTCTGCGTCTACCTGCCATCAGGCAGCATTAGCGTGACTAGTGAGCAAAGTATGAGCTCTGCTAGCTGGTTGGCGAACCGTTGTTTGTCACGAATGCGCCGGCCCGAACCTGGACGAGCAAAACGGCTAGTGTGTGGAGCTGTGTATCTTTTCTTTCCCCTCACGGCGTGTGTGTGTTTTTGGTTTTGTCTGTTGCCATGTTTGTGGAGAGACAGAGGACATGAGTGTGTGTGTGAAGGAAAGAAGTCGGAGAGTGGAGTCAGATGTGGTAAGCCTCGCCCCCCCTTTTCTGTACCTGCACCCTTTTACCACAACCAGCATTTGTGTTACCGGGGAACAAAGAGAGAGAGAGAGAGAGAGAGAGACACATGCAAAAAGTCCGAGGAATAAAGAAAAAGAGCTAAGCGCCGGAATGCCTTTCACACTCTCTCGTGTGTGTGTGTCTGTGTGTGTCTGTGTCTCTGCATGACATGTGAGCTGCTCCATTCGTGGCTGGCGTTACATGATGCGCCGTCGCCTCTTCTCGTCTCTCAACAAATGGCGCTCACACACACACACCCACACGGCATGCCTGCTGCTTTTGACCTCTCTGCACACTCTCCACACACTTGACGGCCATAGCGGCGGCCGCGGCGTCGTCGACGGCGGCGGCCGTGGCGTTTCCCCTCGCCCTGTCTCGTCCTGTCTTCCCCCTCATGTCGCCGCTTGTGTCTTGCACATCTAAGCGCTGCACTACCCACAGCCAAACGGCCCGGCATGGCGATCGCTAGGCTGTTTGTCTCTAAGGCGTGCTGGCCTGGCTGGCTGGATGGATGGATGGCTGGCTGCTGGCTGCTTGATTTCTGTTGTTGTTGCTGCTGCTGCTGGGAGACGCAGGCGCCGAGTCGAGGTCCATGATGTTATTGCTCCTTTCCTATCGCCCTCTTCTGTCCCTTGTCGTACGCCTCCTGCCGCAGTAGTTGCTGTTCTTTCCTGCAGCTCGAGTCTCGGCTTGTCCACAGAGCGAGCGCGCGTCCTCTTTCTCTCTCTCTTTCGCTGCTCGAGTAATGTCTTGTGCTTCTTAACGCAATCCTGCTGCTTGTTTCTTTCCCTTTTCTGTTCTATTCACGCTTGCTGCTGCTGCTGCGGCGGCGCTTGCTCTTCCTTGATAAACCCTCGAGCGCGCCTCTTCTCTTCTCCTTCCTCTGCGATGCCTGGTACCTTCCTCTTTTGAACTTGCCGACCACCACCACCACCACCACCTATACAACCACCACCCACCAACCGACCACCCAACTTAACTTATCCACATCTTCACCTGGCTCCCCTTCTGTCTCTTGGAGGTACAGATGATCCATCCATTCTCGAACCTAGCTGCTGGCCCGCAAAGATGCTCAATTACCTCACTGCCTTTGTATTCTGCTGGTTCGTGTCATGTCTTTATTTTTATTTTTTTTACTTTCCCTCACGCGACACTTTGAACCTGTCAACTCACTAGCTCCACCAGCTTGTACCGCTACCTACGTCTTGTAATCAACCTCTTCTCCCACTGGACCTTCACCCCGGTACCAATCCCCAGCAAACCATCTTACGACCAACTGGACGTGACCATCATCATTCCGACCCTCTTCGACGAGGATTCCACCGAAGAACTTCGCAGCACCGTCGAATCGTGCCTGGACACTGGCCCTGCCGAGATCATCATCGTCACCATCCACCCGCGCCTCGATCGAGCTTCAGCCTTTGTCGAATCCCTCAAGTCCCCCTTTGTCCGTGTCGTCAGTGTCGAATGTGCCAACAAGCGCATGCAGGTCTGCGAGGCCATTCCCCAGGTCAAGACTGCCATCACCGTGCTCGTCGACGACGACGTCACCTGGCCTACCACCATCTTGCCATGGCTGCTCGCTCCATTTGAAGACCCCATCATCGGCGGGTCTGGAACCTCGCAGAGACTCCACCGTGCCACAAGCCCCACCTTCTCGCAGCGCATCTGGAACTTTTTGGGGGCAATCTACTTGGAGCGCCGCAACTTTGACATTTCAGCCTGCAACCACATGGATGGTGGCGTCCCGTGCATGTCCGGGCGCACTGTGGCCTACCGCACTGAAATCCTGCAGGATGAGAACTTCCTGTACTGCTTCACCCACGAGACCTGGAAGACGTACCTCCTTAACGCCGACGATGACAATTTCATGACGCGCTGGATGGTCAACCACGGCTGGAAGACGTACATTCAGTATCACGAGGAGGCTGAGCTCCGCACCACGCTCGAGGACAACTCTAAGTTCTGGTACCAGTGTCTCCGCTGGTCCCGCAGCAACTGGCGCAGCAACTGCAAGAGCATGTTTGTGGAGCGCAACATCTGGACTCTGCAGCCCTGGAGCACCTATGCGGTGCACATGACCACCATCACGGCCTGGGCCATCGTATTTGATCCCCTGATCTTGTTTCTGCTATTCAAGACCACCGAGGCTTGGCCCGTGGAGCAGCGTCGTCTGGCCATGCTGGCCATGGTCGCTTGGATATTGTTCAGCAAGACGATCAAACTGATGGGCCACTTTATCCGCTACCCCCAAGATCTACTCTTCCTCCCCATCTCGTGGTCCTTTGGCTACGTCCACTCGTTCATCAAGCTGTGGGCCATGTTCACCCTCCACGAGGTATGTTCTGTTTGCTTGGATTCAAAAAGCCTTGTACGAGACTGACAAGAAATGTGCAGACTGCCTGGGGTTCGCGTGCTAACGCCGACACGGGCGACAATGCTCGCATGATCCCCCTGCCAAAGTACGAATAGTGCTGCAGTCCGTCGATATGGACTCTGCCTACACCGCATCCTCGGACCCACCAAAAACAAGCAAGCTCAACTTGCTACGAAGGCGTTTATTCTTTTTCAACAATGACGACTAATCAGACCATGATACATTTCCAAGGCGTTTTACTGAGGGGAACTGTGTTTCATCTTTGCTCCATTTACTTCTTTCGTGCACTGCGCATTCCCGCAGTGGCTTCGAGCTACCTCGGCCCAGGAAGAAAGACAAAAAAAGGTTGTTCGTGTCCCGGTTCTACTTTCCGCTGACGGCGTTCGAGTCGTTTTCTGATTGACGAAAAAAGTAAATTCATGGCTGCTCTACTTTCCAAAAAAGTTTCTTTTCGGATCTGTCTGTTTCTCTCTCTCTCGCTCTAGTGTATAGGTAATAATGGCATTGAATCTTAACTGCTGATTGATCCTCCGCCCACTTTAATGCACAAACATGCGAAGACTTCTCGCACACACACATACTCACTCACTCACTCACACACCCCAACAGACGAACAGACACACATTCCCCACCTTGAACCATGGATGACAGTGCAGTAGGAGCCTTCTGTCATGTGCGTCGGCGCAGCCAGCCTGCCAGCCAGCCAGTAAATTAGACGGCTGCAGCCCGCAAGAGGCCGCAGCCAGGCCGCAATCTAAGCAACATGAAACTCTAAAATTACGTGCAACGATATGTACATGCGCACCGACACGCTTGCGCCGGCGTCGAACGCGCCGCGTCTCGATGCCAGGAGCAAGCAAGCCAGCCAGCCAGCGCCCTCACCCTGTACGTGTGTCTATCTGTCTTAACTGTACTGTTCCCGAGTTTTTGGGACCACTGCAAGCACCGAAGGGAAAAAGAGCGAACGCCAGATCCATTGCTGCAACTCTCATACGCCCGCAGCGATATCCTTGGCGGATTGGGGTGGGAAAAGCGCTTCTCGCCTTCTTGGGCTTTTACCCATCGGCTGCATCCGTCAATTTCACTACTGCAAGCTTCCACCTGGCTCGTGCGGGCCACCAAGGAAACCCCCCCAATTCCCACAATGCGCCCGCGCCTCATCAAGCATTATTGGAGTTCTGGGTACTTTGAGACCTTTTGCTTAGCGCGTGACAAAAGGAGAAACAGACTGACATGGCCTCTTACTCATGCACGCGGCCTGCTCAGGACAGGCAAGTCGATCAATGGGAATAGGGCCGCGAAGGACCTGCCTTTTTTTGGGGGGGTCTTTCTGTGCTTTCCATGTTCCATTGGCATTTGGTCTGGTGCGGGCTGCAGCTCGACCTGCAGCCCCCGTCACGCCCCAACATTTGCAGGTCTACTTGGTGCCACTTTCTGGCTGCGAACTCTGCCAGATGGCATCATGACGCATGTGTCTCCGTACGCTAGGTAGAGAAAAGCGAATGGGTCCATATGAGAGAGGAAGGAAGGAAGGAAGAGAGAGAGAGAGAAAACGCCGAAGCGACAAGAAACACAGGAAGAAATGCATTGGCAAAACAAAATGTGCATTGAGAGAAGCCGAGACATGTGTCGTTGCCTCCAACAAGATATATCTATCGAAACATCTCATTGCCGGTGCCCTTACTGCTGCCGCTATGGACAGAAACTATCACCAGGGTTTAGCAGCAGCAGCAGCAGCAGCCACAGCACCGCTATAATGCAAAAGCGACAGGCAAGCAAACCCCTCTCCCAGCAAGGACGCGTCCGGAAATGCACACACGCTCAACTTGGTATCTTAGGCCTTTCGTTATGCAGTGGCACATTAACGCGGCAGCCGGTCTTCCGACTCTGCCTTGACGTCTCCTCTCTGCTCTTCTCTTTCTCTCAGTGTCACTGTGGCTCTTATCGGCGAGTCCATCAGGTGCTGTCTTGTCCACGTATCCATTTTGCTCCCATCCGGCAGATTTGGAAGCCACCGCCTGTGGCGTTCGGTGTGGCAGCGTTAGGTTCTAGAAGCGCGAATCGACTGGTGACAGAGACACAAACACGAAGCAAGCAAAAGCGCACCGCCAGCTTGGCCTATGCGCTACTTGTTCTCCTGCGCCGATCCAATGCGTCGGCATTGGTCATAGCACTACCCACTACTGCTGCTGCTAATGCTGCTACTGCTGCTGCTGCCTTCGCCTTTCTCCCTCACCGTCCAGCTCTGCGTCTGGCTTGCGAGCGCGCGCCTCCACATCAGCCTGGCGCATGCAGATACCTGCCTCGGGGAAGTTGAGGGTGGAGCCCCTTGCGCGCAGGCGCCTCTCTGGATGCGACACCAGTTGTCAAAAGAATATTGGACGCGCTGGAAGCTTTGCGTCTTTGAAAGTTGGCAGCCCTTTGCGCTTGGCGTTACGCCGCAGCCCGGAGTCAGCTGCTTGATACTGTTGTACCACGCCCCTCCATCTCTCCCCACCCGTCTGGATTCGACGCCCTATGCATGCGCCTCTCTGTCGCTTTACTTCTCTTGCTCCATCACTGTTTCGCTTACTTTGCCCCCCCCCCCCTTGTTGCTGACAGATTGTTAATCGTAGCAAGCCACTTGTCCATGGCCACATACACATTCCTTTGTCTGATGATGACGATGACGATGACGACGACGACGCCGGCTTTTACATGTGCTGCAACATGCTACTGTCGCTGCTGCTCCAAAAACGTGCATTGGCGTGTGCCAGCGGAAAATTAATCAAGGTACTTCGCATCCGGCCAAGGCGTTGATCAGACAGCCGTCATGGCATATTTGCCCATGTTTCAATGCATCCTGCAAACGCTGCCAAACTCAAATGCGCGTTGGGCGTCATCTGATTGTCCCGTCCTGCCACCTGGAGCTGCTGCGTCCTGTTGCTCGCCCTGTCGGAGAATACAACAGTCTTCGGCAAATTTCTGTTGTGGGCGTATATGTGCCAGCCACATTCTCACCCATATACCCTCACACACACCTCTGCATACACACTCACACACTCACTCACTCACACACACAAAAAGAGACGCCTTCGTCTCTTCTGGGTGTCCTCTGCGACATTGACCCTGATTTTTCAGTCTATCATGTTCGCTACTGGTTGGCGTGCATATTTCGCTAGCAGGGGAAGGAAAAAGGCCTCCCAACAATTCAGTACTCGCTCACGGGAATAGTGTCGGATGCTGCTTTCTTTCTTTCTCTCCCACCTCGCCAAAGAAGGAAAACAAGTCGGCACACGTGCACTGACCAAGTGACACGACTATTCGCTTTTACTGACTCAGGTCCTGCTCGCTAATGTGAAATCAAGCCGCAGTGCCACCTGTGGGACCCGGCGCTTGGTCTGTGTCACCTGTCTGTCCTTTTCGCCAGTTGCAAGCCTAGGGATCATGTGAAGCTACCGCTGTTGCTGCTTTTACTGATTGTCACCGCTGTTTCCTTCACTTTTCAATTCTACGCTGTTGTTTGGCGGTCAACCACATCTATCCTCGTGAGCGCAACTATGAAGAGTTCGTACCTAAAGAGCTGGTCGTCATTGAAACCAGCCAGTCTCTGACTTTGGCATGCCAGTATCAAGGTAGGTGTTGATTGCTGATACGCGATGCCGGCATTTGGCCATTCTGCCATTCCTGCAAATCAACCTCCATTGACCCTCCTTTGCATATACTTCTTCTCAGTTAAATGACCTATTACGGACATTCTTTCGCTGTAAAAATTCCTATTCAAAAGATAAGCCTAGCCTGTCATGCATCTGTCGTGCGCCCGCCAAGTATCTCAGTCGGCGCCAAGTATTTAGGCTGGCGGCTCTGCTGTTTACCTCTCTTCTAGTCACCAGCTTAACACCTCCAAACTTATCACAATTAAACCCTCGTAAAGAGTAAATGGTCATTCGATGCTTCAACTTTCCTCTCGAATGTCATTGAATTGATACACGTCTTCATCTTAAGTATAGCCGAAGACATCTTTCAAAGTTCCACTAGTGACATGGCGCTATGTAAATGCCTTTTTCTTCCGCATATTCCATTTTGCTCTGTTTAGTGAACGACATGGGTATTCCCCAAAGACACTGAATTGCGATACTTACTCATTTGTACGAAATGCATTATCCTTTTGACCACAACCCAGAATGGAAAGATTCGTGTATTGAGAGAGGCCACTCTCTACAATCTGGAGAATCTGTATCGTCCACGTCTTGTAGTTGCACAATGGCACTGCTTCAGCCAAAGCTTACATTCATCCATTACTCAAGATCATCTTTTGATATGAATTGATTACATTAGCTGCATCTTGAATTCCAAATTAAATGCAAAAGTTGTTCACAGGGGTATATGTATATGTGTCTATCAAGCACAAGCCGTCTCAGCAGGCTCCGTCCGGCAACATGCTGTCTCCAAAATTGATTCCACTTTAAATCAGAAAAGGAAAGATCATGATCGCAGGGAAAAGTATGTGGCCGTCGACAGGTGGTTGAGCTCGTCTTCGCGGGGCGTGTTGACCGTGCTGGAGCTTCGTGATGCCTCAGGCGACGACGACGCAGAGAGTGATGCCCAGTTGCGCTGCAGGAATGCCCGCAGCGAGTGGCCTATTGATTTGAAGTTCGTCAGAGACATGATTCTATTCAAATACAAAGGAACATACTCTTGCTGGCAGAGGGGCTCGAAGGCCTTGATCCAGTCACTGGGTCGCGCATGGCAGGCAGTCCAGCAGTCATGTTGAAAGATTGACGACGGGTCGAAATTAGTTGAAAGGAAAATAGCGAGATCAAAGGCGAGGCAAGAAGGATTGTTGGATGTTTTCTGATATCTTTCTATCAATCATCTTTCCCTTGTTTGTGGCCTCGTTGGGCACCTTATATACATCTGATCCTTGTCTCGAGACAAATTATATTCAGCTCCGCCCCAGCACCGGTTTCACAGTCCGCGTCTTCTCCATTGCCGCCTTGAGCAGAGATTTTTGCAACAGAATGCCATTGAGTGGCCAGCTGAGGATCGCACTACATTGAAACATATCTCGATTCTTGCAACCGTTGGGCAGGCTAAAGAGAAAATAGCCTTTATTCTTCTGACCCAGCTCCGTATCCGAACAAAAGAATTCGCCTGGAGCCTCTGTCACCACCAGCGGCAGACAATTCTTTTGCGGCACACCAGCTTCCTTTGAAATTAGTGTCCATGTACCATTTTAGCAGTTATCACCAAGACTAGGGCTAGACGATGGTATGGCTACCATTAACATAAATGCTATCTCAGCTGCCAATCGGAATACGCTGTCAGAGGACATTATACTCCAAAAGAGCACCTTCAAGCAGGATGCAAGGCAAAACAGTCACATAAACTTATCCAAGATCAGAGACGTAACCATTGAAAAGTCAAGACGAAAACCATAGAGACTAAAATCAATTTGACAGCTGTACTAGGATCAGGACTAGAATCAAAACGAGCCTCAAGTCCCCCAAAAAAAACCTGAAGGCTCGGAGTCGGAGACGTGGCCACGGCTAGAAGCGGCTGCAAATCCTTTTACTCCCTCTCTTCTGCCCTCCTCTTCGCCCCGCCATCGAATCCGAAACCTTCAGCCTGTCGCGCAATCTCCCCTTTCTCCTTGCCCCAAGGCCGATCACCATGGACGGAGTAAAGGTCAAATCTGGTGCAGACAGGACACCGCCGACGCCGCACGTGCAGCATCAGCAGCACCAGCACCAGCACCAGCGCCAGCAGCAGTTGCAGCAACACCAGCAGCAAAATCTGACTGATGCTGCTGCTGCTGCAAATGATGCAAATAATGCTGCTCTCGCTGCTGCTGCCCGTCCTCCTCCTGCACCACCTTCACTGCCCTCACCCCTGCCTTCACCGCACGCCGACCGGGCTGGGGAGAATGCGCCTCTAAGACTGCGAAAGAATGGCAAGGCGCAGTCGTGTGAACCATGTCGCAAGAGCAAACTGCGCTGTGACCACAACTCTCCCTGCGGTCGATGTGCCCGTCTTGGGCGTGCTGATAAGTGCATCTTCCATCCAGCACCTCTAGCCCGTGCGACCATCCAACAGCAGTCTTCGTCTTCTTCTTCGGCGCAGCCTGACGCTCGCCCTCCCAAACGTCCGTCGACGGCGCCACAGCCAGCCAGAAACCCACCGGCAGAGCGTCCCCAGCTGCCAAGGAAACCCTCCAACCCCGGCGTGAATCCACTGACTCTGGGCTCTCTGGGCTATCGGCGTTCGAGGGGAATGCGGCCCAAGCTCTTCTACGGCCAGACATCGCACTCGGCGATCCTGTACGAGAATCGCGCGACCCTAGGTGACGACGGCTTCGACGAGCAGGACCACGAGACTGACAATGTCTGGTCAAACCAGCAAATCCTCAGCTTTGGCAAGGCCATCCTGGACTGGATGCCGCAGCAGGACGTCTCGGAGCAGGCCATGCAGCGCTACTTCTCCATCACCTTTTCCATCTCCACCCACGAACCCACCATGTCGCACTTCCACAGCTCATTTTGGAGCCTGTACGGCTCCCGCTTGGCATCACCCCGAAAGTCGTCTCGTCTGCTGGAGATTGCCGAGGAGCTGAACAAGAACACGTGCATCAACAGCGCCCAGGCACCAGAGACGAATGCTGGTTTCTTGCAGTCTTTTCGCGGCAGGTGGGAGGCCGTTGGCCTCATACTGTTGCTCTACGGCTCGCTGGCCTTCATGGTCTCAGAGACAGATCCACTGCTGGCGATGCTCATCCCGTCGGACATGGGCAAGAAGGACTATGCTCTGAGCATGCTCGAGTGTGCCGACGCATGCCTGATCCTGTGCGACGAGCTTGACTCTCAGAGCAACATGTTGGCCGTCATGCTTTTTTACAGATGCGTATGCCTGCAGAGTCTGCTCAACGTCGAAGGCGACACCAGTTTGGACTTGTGGAAGCGGGCAGGCTCACTGCTCAGCACAATCACAGGCCACGGCCTCCACCAGCTGGGGCCGACGGGACCTGGCTCTATCCTGTACCAAGAGCAGCAGAAGCGCACATTCGCAGTCTCTTTCATGTGGGTCATGTCCCTGGCGGCATTTCTCGGCAGGCCTCCACCGCTGTCGTCGCGCTACGCTCTCACACCGCCACCGCTCGACGTGAGCGACGCGACCTTGATGTATGAAGACTTGGCCGCAGTGACGGTCGATCTAGACGAAAACGGATGGAACGTGCACAATAAAATCCATCCTGCTACGCTATGTCGCGCAGGCTACATGTCGAGCTTCATGTACGAGGAGATTCTCGAGATCAGCCTGGGGTCTCAAAATCAAGACCCCTACGCCATAAGCGCCAGGATCAGAAACTTGCGGGTCAAGCTCCAAGCATACCAGGACCAGCTGCCTCCCATCTTCAGAACGGCACTGGGCAAGGGAACCTTTGGAACTCGGAATGCGTGGGAGGTGTGCGGCATCGTGCAGATCCAGCTGGCCAACCTGCACCAGCTCTTCCTCATGGAACGCATCGACCACCCGGAGAAGGACGAGCAGCGACACCTTGAGGCCGCACACCAGATGCTGAATATCATCGTTGTGCTCTGGAATGAGAGAGACCGAATCCCCGAGCACTTTGACGAGCTGCACTGGTACATCACCTGCTACGGCATCCCGTCGGCCAGCGCCCTGGGCATCAGCCTCTGGAAGCAAGCCCACTCGCCCCAAGACAACCCTCCGTCTCGATACAGGTCGGAGATTATCATGAACCTGAGCGTGTTCCTGGCCTGTCTGGACTGGATTCCACCCAATGACGGCAACTACTTGCTCTGCAGACGCTCTGGCAAGCTGATCAGACATATCCTGGACGGCATCCTAGCGCCGCAGCCACCGGAGCCTGTGCCCAACGCCATGCTCGAGCTGTCTCCCTTTGACTTTGCCAACATGCCAGACATGCCCGCCTTCAACGCTGGTCTGGACGACTGGTTCATGGCCGACTGGGCGAGCGCTCCCCGACTCGACTTTAACTGATTATTTTGTTGGTCACGACTTTACGATGTATACGCTGGCCGGGTATATCCAATAATGTGTGAATGAAGCTAGAAGATATTTGGAAGTTTTAAAAATGATGTCTGATTAACAACAAGCAGCCAACAAACTACATCTGGTTCAATCTCTACCATAACCACAATTAGTTGTAATTAGGCATATATAAATTTGAAAAATAGAAGGCACGTGCGCATGACGCAGCTTCTGGTCGTCTCTTTGACAACCAGCACGTGCTCATCTCATTGGCTATCTGCTTTGTATAGAGCTAAAACCGGAAAAAAAAAGCTCTAAGCACGGACCACCTCCAATGAGGAAGCCCTTGGTCCAACCTCGAAAAACAACTTCCTCCGCTTCACCAGAGCTGCACAAGCATCTTCAGACTCGCAGCCACGATGCACTTCGAGCGTAGTCTGCATAGGTCAATCTATGCCCCCTGGAAAGACAAGTACATCGACTACCAGAAGCTCAAGACGCTACTGCACGACTCGGGCTCGGATGCGGGGTCTTCACGGCCAGCCGACGACGACGATGACAAGTGGACAGAAGAGGACGAGGGCGCCTTTGTCGAAGAACTGGTCAACGTGCAGCTCGAGAAGATCCACGCCTTCCAGAATGAGACGCTCCAGAAGCTCAGGGAGCGCACCTCCGAGTGCGAGTCCAGGCTCGACAAGCTCATCGAATCTGCAGACGGCAGGGCCACAGGCTCTGGTGCTCTGGCTACCGGCATGCGTGTCGTGTCTGGCGGCGAGTCTGGGCTCAAGGAGGTGCTGAACGAGCTCGACGGCATCACAAAGGAGATGAACGAGCTGGAGAAGTACAGCCGCATCAACTACACGGGCTTCCTCAAGGCGGCCAAGAAGCACGACCGGCGGCGAGGCCACTCGTACAGGGTCAAACCGCTGATGCAGGTCCGTCTGGCCGCGCTGCCCTTCAACAAGGAAGACTACTCGCCTCTGCTGTACCGCTGCTCTGCCATGTACGCCCTGATTCGCTCCAACCTGGACTTGCAGGCCAAGCCATTCCCACTCGAAGAGACTGCCACTGGCGACCGCTTCACCTCGTATAAATGTGAGTCTTTTCTTTCTCTATTGCTATTTCTATTTGTTCGATGGCTAAGTAGCAAAAACAAACTAGTCTGGGTCCACCCCGAGAACCTGCTCGAACTCAAGACCGTCATCCTCCGCCGGCTACCTGTGCTGGTCTACAACTCAAACACCTCCAAGATCGCAGAGGGCACCTCTCCCGACCCTACAATCACGTCAATCTACTTTGACAACCCCAAATTCTCTCTATACACCGGCAAGGTCGACCACACAGCAGATGCATCGTCGCTGCGCCTACGCTGGTACGACCAGTTGTCCGACGGTCCTGAGATCTACATTGAGAAGAAGACCGTCTTCGAGGACGACACCAGCTCCGAGACCAAGCTCACCACCAAGCCCAAATACGTACAGGCCTTCCTCAGCGGTGAATACAAGATGGACAAGGACGTGCAGAAACAGAAGGATCGCTTTGGTGCAGACTCGAAGCAGGTCCAGCAGCTCGAGGCCAACGTGGCCGACATCCAGTCTTTTGTCAAGGAAAACGACCTGCAGCCTGTCTTGCGTGCCAACTACACTCGCATGGCCTTCCAAATCCCTGGCGACGACCGCGTTCGCATCACCCTGGACACCAACCTGGCTCTCATCCGTGAAGACTCGTTGGATCCAGACAGGCCTTGCCGTGAGCCAGAGGACTGGCACCGTCGCGACATTGACGATGCCGACATGGAGTGGCCATACACCAAGATCCGCAAGGGCGAAATCAATCGCTTTCCCTTCTCGGTGCTCGAGATTCGCGTCAAGGGTAACAAGAGCTACGAGTGGGTCTCGGAGCTGCTCAACTCGCACCTGGTCAAGCAGACCAACAGGTTCTCCAAATTCGTCCACGGCGTTGCTGAGCTGTTTGACGACCACGTCAACACGTTCCCCTTCTGGATCAACGAAGTCGACACCGACATTCGCAAAGACCCCAAGCAGGCCTTTGACGAGGAGCAAGAGCGCCGCCAGCAGGCTGTCGAGGACGAGACGGCCGTGGGAAGCCTCCTTCAGAAGGCGAGCCCTGGATTTAGGCAGTCCTTTGCCTCGCCCACCGGCTCGCCCGCCACCCGGTCTGGCCGCCACGGAAGTGTCATCAGCATCTCTCACCTGACTCCCGGCAAAGCCACTGTAGACATGACCAGAAGATTGAAAAAGGACAGGCAAGACGGCGAGAACGGCAAGAAGAGCTTCACCAAGAATGATGATGACGACGACGACGACGATGAAGATGACGAGACGGCCCACAAGGCGCAGGCCACTGGCCTCAGCGCCTACTGGCCTCTACTCACAAAGTACGGCAAGAGTGGCCGAGCTGGCGTCAAGCTCCCTCCCGGTGTCTCAGAGCCGGCCTTCTGGATTAAGGATGAGGGCCCTGTCAAGATTGAGGCCAAGGTCTGGCTGGCCAACCAACGCACCTTTATCAAGTGGCAGCACGTCTCAGTGCTGCTGGCGTCCTTGTCCCTTGGCCTGTACAACGCAGCGGCTGAGAGCAACCAGATTGCAAGAATCCTGGCTCTTGTCTACACCGTCGTGGCCGTCTTCATTGCCCTCTGGGGTTATGGTCTGTACCTCTACCGCAGCACCCTGATCCGCAGAAGGAGCGGCAAGGATCTTGACTTCATCCTGGGACCCATCGTCGTCTGCATCGGCCTGACCGTTGCGCTGTTTGTCAACTTTGGCTTCAAGGTAAATCTCTCCCTTTCTCTCCCTATGCACCTTCTGCTATTTCAAAGATATCCGCTAAAACCTGGGTCCAAAACAGTTCAAGGCCATGAAGCACAATAACAGCACACATGGTGGCAACAACACATATACCTTTGCACAGGATCAGCTGTAGATGTGAAAACCCCTGATGGTTGGAATGGGCCGCTAGAGGCTACAGAGACAAATAAGAGAAGTGTCTCGTGTAATAAATAGCAATACAAAAATAGCAGAAGAAAAATGTACTTCACAAGCGAACCGCCCATCGTGCTAAAAATTTTGAACCTTTTCTTTTAATTCGCGTTAACAACTTGAATGTTTGAAAATGTCAGAATATTTTGAAAGAAATCTATTCCTTGCTGATAACGCTTTAAAACAAGACGCGTCATTAAGTGTCCGACAGGTTTGCAAGCTCTATGCTGTCCCACGAACAACCCTCCGCGAACGGCGCCGTAGTATACTTTCTAGACGCGTTCTACAACCTAATTCAAGAAGTTGACCTCGCAAGAAGAAAGCGCGATAGTCCAATATATCCTTGACCTTGACGAGCGTGGACAGCCTCCTATTAAAGCAAAAGTCGAAGTAATAGCGAATAAACTTCTCCCTGAGCGCGATGGTAGTATTATTAGCAAGAACTAGACTCTCAACTTTATCAAACGTTCACCTGAACTAAAAACGCGTCTCACTCGTTCATACGATCATTAGAGAGCTCTCAATAAGAATTCTACAACAATACAAGGCTAGTTTAACCTTATATAAATACTAGAAAAAAGTATAGCATCTTAGACGATAATATATATAATTTTAATAAAATAGGCTTCCAAATAGGTGTTATGTTACCCCAGCTTGTAGTAACAGGTTCTCACAGACGAATAAGGCCAAAACTTATCCAACCTAGTACTCGTGAATGGGTTATAGTGATCCAAGGTATTAACGCAATAGGCTGAGCGCTACCACCTTTTGTCATCTTTATAGGCCAGGTCTACATCGATTCATAGTATTGATAGAGCTCTCTCCCACCCAATTGGCAAATAGCACTTAGTGAAAATGGCTGGACAAACAATCAACTTAGAATCCGATGGATTGAACATTTTAACAAGTCTATAAAACAACGTACAAAAGGTGTATACCGGTCACGAAAGCTATAACTCTATAGAATTCGATCAATTTTGTCAAAAAGAGAATATCATTACGCTCTTTATGCCTCCATATTCATCTTATCTATTACAATCACTAGATATAGGTTGTTTTTCGCCTCTTAAACGCGCATGTAGCAATGAAATTGGAGCATTAACACGCCAGTATTTCACCTACATTACCAAGGTCGACTTCCTCCACGCTTTTAAAGCAGCCTTTTCTCATTCATTTTCAGCGGCACATATACGTAGTAGCTTGGAGGCTACAGGAATGTTACCTTTTTATCCAACAAAGGTATTAGACAAACTCGATATTTAACTTCAAACACTACCGCTACCATCGCCGTTATAATCACCAACATAGGAGTCTAAAATACCAACCAAAAAGGCAGAATTTATTTCTCAATCAGTATTCATTCGAGAGCGCTTTTAAAGGTGTTAAGATTTATCACCAACCTCTATTATTAACGCATACGATAAGATGCCAAAAGGCGCTGAAATGATGCTCCACAACGCGGCTTTAATATGCGACGAGGCAGCCAATTTACGAAAGGCAAATAAGGTCGCAACAAAGATAAAAAGTCGAAAAATAAAGTACATATAAACTCAAGGAGTACTATCAATCGAAACGGGAGTTGAATTATCATCTCAAATTCAAGATGTCGTAAAAGAACGCGGTGAAAGGGCTTAAAAGAGGGCTACAGTAGGTAACTCAAACGTACGAAAAAGGCTCTGTTCTCGCTACAAACAGCCTGGACATAATTTTCGTACTTGCGAAGCAGAAATAGTAGATTCAGAATAAATTTATCATTTTCTTTTAATAAAAAATACCCTATTTTAAACGAGTTAGGGTGGGCGGTTCGCTTGTGTGGGCGGTTCACTTGTGAAGTACGTTATGATATATTGATGCCTGATATCTTAGGCATTTATCGGCGGAAAGGACCCTGAAGAATTTCGGCGCCAAGACCCCGTCAGAAGCGGTGCACACGCGAAAATCGTCGCCAGACCCCTCACCACCACAATTCTGACTCTCACTTTGTTTCTCTCCTTCTCAGCGAAACCACCTTTTTGAGTCGCCCCTTTTGTTGCACAAGAAAAGGATTCGCCATGTCTCGCTTCTTTCACGGCAGCGACAGCTCCTCCGAGAGCTCAGAGGACGAGGAGCTCTACGGTAGCGACGAAGAGTCCGACGAGGAAAACTCCAGCGACGAGGCATCGGACGAGTCGACCAGCGACGAGGATGACGACGACGACAACGACAGCGACGATGACAGCAGCGACGAGGGTAGTGCCACGGGTGTGAACCGCTTCTTGCGGAGCGACGACGAGGATGACTCAAGCGAGGAGGAGGAAGACAAGGTGACGATTGTGCGCAGCGCAAAAGACAAGAAATTTGAGGAGCTCGAGGGCACGGTGCGGCTGATTGAGAATGCTGAAAAGATTGGCGACTGGGCCGTCATCTCCACAGGTATGCTCTCTGGTTGAATTTCTAGAATGAAACAGACACTAAAAATTCGCATCAGAGTACGACAAGCTAAACAGACAGCTGCCAAAGCTGCTCGTCGATAACAACAACAGACCCCCAAAGCTCTACATCAAGACCGTCGCAGATCTCGAGACTATGGTCCAGGAGGCTCACGAGAAGCAAAAGGTCACACCCAAGAAGATGAACGCCCTGTCCTCCAAGGGCCTGAATGCCGTCCGCCAGAAGATCAAGAAGCTCAACCGCGATTACCAGTCTGACATTGACAAGTACCGGGAAGACAAGGATGGCTACATGGTCGAGGAGGTTGAGGCGCCTGTCGCCGCCCCCAAGGAGAAGCGCCGAACAAAGGACATCATCGCAGCCGGCGAGATTCCCGGAGAGGTCGACGACGGACCATGGGAGGGCGTTGGCCGTGACGGCAAGGCTATGCGCTTCACCCCAGAGAGCATCCTCAAGCACCTGCGCACCATTGTCGAATCGCGCGGCCGCAAGAACACGGACCGCCTCGAGCAGATTCGCACCATGGAGAAGCTGCTCGACGTTGCAACTGTTGTCTACCAGAAGATTCGCATCCTGCTCACCCTCATCTCGACACGTTTTGACTTGACCTCTGGTACTGGCAACTACATGAGCCAAGAACAGTGGAAGCTTGCAGACCAAGAGTACACAAACTTGCTGGAGCTGCTCGACAATAACAGGAACATTGTTATTGTAGAAGGCGCTGAGGAGTGGGAGGACGATGAGAAGTTGCCCGACATCAAAGATGACGCCGTCTTCCAAATTCCCGGCAGCATCGTTTCGTACGCTGAGCGACTTGACGACGAGCTCACCCGTTCTCTCCAGCACATCGACCCCCACACCGCCGAGTACATCGAAAGGCTGACCGACGAGGCCGCTCTATATACTAACATTGTACGCACATCGCTCTACGTCGAGCGCATCAACCAGATCAAGGACCTGACCGTGTCACCGCAAGAGTCGCTGAACCGCATCGTCATGCGGAGGCTCGAGCATGCCTACTTTAAGCCGGCGGCCGTCGTCAAGATTCTCGAAGAAAAAACCTGGGAATCCATCGCAACGGGCGATTCTATCATTACTCCCCGCAGGGAGGCGCTCGACGTGGCCTCGCTGGTGAAGACGCTGTGCAACTATCTGTTCGCCAACAGCGAGGGCATCATCCGGGCCCGCGCCATGCTGTGCCAGATTTACTTTTTGGCGCTGCACGAGGAGTACTACCGCGCGCGTGACATGATGCTCATGTCTCACTTACAAGAAACCATCAACGCCTTTGACGTCAACACCCAGATCCTCTTCAACCGGACTCTGGTTCAAGTCGGTCTCTGCGCGTTCCGAGCGGGTCTGGTGTACGAGGCGCAGAACTCGCTGCAGGAAATCTGCGGCAGCGGCCGCCAAAAAGAGCTGCTGGCCCAGGGCGTGCAGATGACGCGCTACTCGCAGGTCTCGCCCGAGCAGGAGCGCCTCGAGCGCCAGCGCCAGCTGCCCTTCCACATGCACATCAACCTGGAGTTGCTCGAGTGTGTTTACCTTACATGCAGCATGCTGCTCGAGATCCCGCTACTGGCCCAGACGGGGTCGTCGCCCGACGTGCGCAAGCGCGTCATCAGCAAGACCTACAGGCGCATGCTCGAGTACCATGAGCGCCAGATCTTCACAGGGCCCCCAGAGAACACGCGTGATCACGTCATGCAGGCCTCCAAGGCTCTGGCGGCGGGCGAGTGGCAAAAGGCCGTCGATTTCATTTCTGCCATCAAGATCTGGGACCTGATGAAGGAGCCCGAGAAGATTAAGGCCATGCTGAAGCAGCAGATTCAAGAAGAGGGCCTGCGCACCTATCTGTTCACCTATGCCCCTTACTACGACACTCTGGGCCTGGCGACTCTCGCAGACATGTTTTCTCTGCCCGAACGCAAGGCCGCCGCCGTCGTCAGCCGCATGATCAGCCACGAGGAGCTGGCCGCCGCGCTCGACCAGGTTGGCCAGGTCATTGTGTTCCGCAAGGGCGTCGAGCTGAGCCGCCTGCAGAGCCTGGCCCTGACGCTCAGCGATAAGGCCACCGGACTGATCGAGACCAACGAGCGCACGCTGGAGCAGCGCACGCAGGGCACCGCCAATGCCTTTGAGCGCGACCGTGGCCAGGGTGGTCGGGGAGGCAGAGGCGGCAGAGGAGGAGGTCGCGGAGGTCGTGGAGGTGGTGGTATGAGGCGTGGAGGCGGCGGCGGCAACCAGAACTTTACAGGTGGCGTGCTGGGCAACGCCATCAAGGCCTGAATCTCTTGAAGAGGGAAAGAGAGTCCCATTGTTTCACACGATTGAAAGAGGGATGGTGCATCCAAGGCGTTTTTCTAGGGTCTTGATTTCTACTTTGTCCGCAAAAAAGCCGAGGACGAAAGTAGAGGAGAAGGTTGACTGCACATGGAACAGAGAAAAATTGAACAGATGTGCGTGATCGAGAATGAATGTCGATGAGGGCTTTGTTATTGTCCATGAAATCAGGATAGAGAGGGAATATCAGAGGAATGAAATCAAAATGAGAAACAAATTGGAGTTTTCTTTTGGTTCCCCCTCGAGCGTTCTACTGTGCACAAAGGTCATCTTGCCAGCATTGGAACACAGCACGACGCAGCTGTCACCCAATGCAACCTTTCCAGGCCTCATGCCCGCCAGCAGCTTGATGGCTCGTGCGCCTTGGAACGTGATCCACTGAAGGTCGCTGGTCAGGCCCATTGATGGCATAAAGGGGGCAGCAGCATCTTCTGCACCGTTGCCGCTCCAGCCCGAGGCAGCGCGGAAGTACACTTCGTCGTAGAGATTAGGCATCTTGAACCGTCTGTCGCACTCGCCGCTTGCGACGTCCCAGATACAGATTTCGTCAAAGGCCGCGGCGACGGCCACCTTGCTGTCATCCTTGGACCAGACTGCCATGGTGGGCCAGTAGGAGCCTCGAACATGACACAGAGGTTGCTGCGGCTTTTGAATGTCCCAGACGTGGATATCACCCGACTTGGTCGCGCTCATGATTAAATTGTCGCTATGCAAGAACGACAGGACTTCAGTATCAAGTCGGCTTCACTGCCCAACAAGAGATTGGCCATTGTGCAGATGGGCACCCATGTCACGGCATCGTGCATCGTGAGTGTCTTTCTGTCCTTTTCCCAGGCAATCAGTTCCTCGTTGTTGGAGATGACCAGCATCTCTGGTGTCCTTGGGCGGTCCTTGGTCTCGTACCGCTTCTCTCCGCCATCCGCAGCCCAACAAGAGGGTTGAGAAAGGCCTTCTGCAATGTGATAGCGCTCGCGACTCCTGGGCAAGCGAACCATGATGCACAACCGACGACATGGATAGCAGCCGGCCAAGTCTTAAGGACCCAGATGCCAGCCCAATTTGTGCAAGACGTGCAAGTACGACTTGCTCACGTCGTCGCCAAACTCGGAACTGCCGTCCGCCAAGGGTGACGGCGATGACTGCGTGCCCAGCACGTGCATACTCCAGATCGTCGAGGACGATGAGCTCCACGCGGAGCCGCGCACGGGCAGGGTATAGGGCCACGCCGTCGTCTCCAGCGTCGCGGACAACGACCACCAAGTCGTCTCCCGATCACCCTATAATTTCGAGTGCGGCATGATTGTGTTCAATACGACAGGAGTCATACTAGACGGCCACACGATTCCGGCCACGCTGTTCCTTAAGCCGGGCTATGAGGTCTACAGGCCGTGGGAGGTGACGTACGGCTTGGACAAGTGGCCGATGCCGGAGCCGCAGCAACATTGGCAGCTGGACGTCGAGTACATGCAAAGCCGCTGCACGTACCGCAATGGAGGCAGCTCCGGCTACATGATCAAGTACCACATTAAATGTTAGCCTGCTGATTTGACATTTGGAGGATCGTTTCAGCGATTCGGACGCTATTTTGATATATTTTCTTATGTTGAGGTAGCAACAACTTGAATTTGGTTACTGATATTGAATGAATCAAATTTGTTCTCTCTTTAAGACAGATTTGTGACATGAACATGTCTTCACATCACTTTGACAAAAAGGAGACTATTCCTCCTTTCTTGGCAGCTTATCTAAGCCAAGACCTTTGCCCTGCAAAAAGACCCGAGATCTGACCTATTGGGGTAAAGGCTGTTTGATCATGTCAAATACTTTGCTGGAGCTATACCGTATCAGTGCAAGCAGTCGGTATAACCATTGCCCCGGCCAAGTCGTCTCAAGCAATTCAATTCCAATTTATTTGATATGTTGGCCGCCATACTGTCGAACATGGCTCGAAATCAAGTCTTCTGCCATGACCCCTCTTTTTTCCCCAGCAGTAGCCGGCCATAGCTGCTTCCAGGGTCCCAATTGACGGAACGTTAAATCAAGCCGAATGCTGATAAATCTTGTCGAGGTATTTGCAAGTCGCTGTAGATGTTACCGACTGTTGGTAGCCATGAACAAAGAGAGCATATGGCGCAGTGTGGACACCACACAAGTAGGCATGTCAATTGTCGTGGCTATATATCCAGAGCTGCCAGCTCCTCCTTCATGCCTCGAGCAGATTGGCGTTGGTCCATCACCAGCTGCGAAACACTTTCATTCTGTCCTCTTAGTGTCGACAGGGGAGTTTCTTGATTTCGGATCATCACACCCATTTTGAAACAAGATCATGAAGGTCCCTTGGGAGAAGAAGCCAACGATGGCAAACCTAAGAGACGCAGGTTCCACTCACAGTTCTTTCAAGGACAATGCCGATGCAACAAACCAAGCCAGCGAGAAATCTTCAATCTCTCCAAATGTAGACGACGACCAGTATCCGTCTGGTCTGAAGATGGTTCTCCTGTCAAGCGCTGCCTTAGTAGTCATCTTCCTGATTGCACTTGACCAGGTATGTGGATTGAACAAACGACAAAGCCAGTCCTAACATTCAACCAGACTATCGTCGGCACAGCTATCCCCAGGATCACAGATGACTTTAAGGGCCTCAATGATGTCTCGTGGTATGCTGCGGCCTACTTCATGACCTATGGTGCCGCTCAGCCATCAGCTGGCAAGCTGTACAAGTACTACGACATCAAGTGGACCTTTCTAGTCTCGCTTTTCATATTCGAGTTGGGAAGCTTGCTCTGCGGTGTAGCTCCAAACTCCAAAACGCTGATTGTTGGCCGCGCCATCGCAGGTCTGGGTGGTGGATGCCTTGCTGTGGGCGGCTACAGCATCGTGTCGCTGACTGTTCGGCCTGCAAAAAGACCCATGATGATGGGCGTCCTCGGCATGATCTACGCCGTTGCTGGCGCCATTGGGCCGCTGCTTGGGGGTGCCTTCACTGATAGGGTGTCGTGGAGATGGTGTTTCTACATCAACCTACCCATTGGCGGAGCGGCCGCCGTAGCCGTCTTCCTCTTCTTCCACCTGCCTGCCGCTGCCGCACCACCCAAGGTCCACTGGACGCAGAAGCTGCTGCATGCAGATCCGGCTGGCTTCGTTCTGATCATGGGCGCCATGACCTGCTTCATTCTCGGTCTCCAGTATGCAGGGGTTACGCACCCTTGGGACAGCAGTCAGGTCATTGGTCTGCTCGTTGGCGCGTTCGTCATGCCCGTTGCTCTCATCGCCTCACAGGTGTGGCTAGGCGACTACGCCTCGATGCCGCCGCGGCTGTACAAGATGCGCTCACTGTGGGCCGCTTCGGCATTCCAATTCTTCTTCCTCGGCGCCTACATTGTACTGCTGTACTACCTGCCCATCTACTTCCAGAGCATCAAGGCCGCGAGCCCTATTCAGTCCGGCGTTGACAATCTGCCTCTGGTTCTTGCGGCATCCGTCTTTACGCTAGTTGGTGGCGCCGTCGTGATGAAGACTGGTTATGCCATGCCTGTCATGGTGTTTGGTTCTACGATTACTACCGTGGCGTTAGGGCTTGTCTACACCTTTGACATTGACACACCGAGCTCTAGATGGATCGCCTACCAGTTTCTGGTTGGTGTCTTCATGGCCTTTGGTATTCCCCATGGCTTGACGGTGGCGCAAGCCGGCGTAGGGCCTGAAGATCTCCCAGCAGTTACCGCCAACCTCTTGTGTAAGTGCCTCCATTTCCTCTTAGCTAAGGCCGGCATTCTAATCATTTGCGTCTCAAACAGTCTACCAGACCATCGGTGGTGCATTCAGCACATCGGCGGGCCAAGCAGGCTTCGTGAACCAGCTCCTCAAAGAGCTACCCAGGACGGCACCCTCAGTTGATCCACATCTAGTCATCGCCACCGGAGCAACCCAATTGCGCAGTGTCTTCCCACCTGATGTGCTTCCCGGCGTTCTTGAGGCCTACATGGTTGGCATCAAGGCTTCCTTTGCAGTGGCCCTGGGCTTTTCCGGCGTGGCCTTTTTGTTCTCATTATTTGTGCCTGCGAAGAGGCTTGCTAGTCACGCCAATCCTGAGGACGTGCCAGTGGTTATGGGCTGACGTTCTCTGTCTGGTGGGAAACGACGGTAAATGGCTCGTCATTGGGGTGAGGAGTGGTTTAACTTCTTTTGGCTGAGCCCAATCACAGACATGTCGATAATTCATACCAAGCCCCTAAACATATATATACGCCATCAAGACTAGCTTCGGAGGGGCCCCTTTTTAGACGCTACATCAACATACAGTATAGAAATAATGTCCAAGTTTCAAGTTTTAGGTATGGTAAGAAACGACTTCCTGTCATGCATGGTAATAATTTGGAGAGAAAGTTGGATGAGATTTAGTCAGACGAAATAATATAGGGTGATAATGGGTCTGTCCTAAGGGCGGTGTTATGCTCGGTAAATGCCAACGCCCAGCTCGGAAAATATACCAACAACCCGTTTCGGCTCCCGGCATTTGATTCTGAAGGAGCCAAACCCCCCAATTGCAGCCCCAAACATCTTTTACGTCAGTGAAGCTATCAAGCCAACAAATTGATTCTCATCATGTCTGGGACTTAAATACACGGCGTCACCTAATGTCGTTGCCGCAGATGGTATGCTTGGCACGTCCTGTAAAGCTAAACAGACATAACTACTCTTCCTCTCTGTCAACTGCAGCAAGAAGCTTCTTTTAACATCATTCACACGCAGAGGAGTCCAACCATGTCAGACTACAACCTCACTCTGTACACTGGCACTGCTGCCAATCCGCTGGTGGTGCACGTCTTCCTCAAGGAACGCGCTGGCCTGCCTCAAATGGCCTTGAGGACGCTGGACATCATGTCCAACGAGAACAGGAAACCGCCATACCGTACAGAAGTCAACCCGCGTGGAGAGCTGCCGGCATTAGACATCAAGTCGCCCTCAGGCCATCTTATACTGACAGAGGTGACGGCCATCTGCGAGTTCTTGGATGAGATAGCCTCCGGCGGAGATTCCCTCTTTGGGACAAGCCCACTAGAACGGGCAGAGACGCACATGTGGATCCGTCGGATGGATCTTGAGATTGCGACTCCGGCGCACAGCTACTACAGAAATGATCCAGACACAATTGACTTTTACAAGGGGTGGCGCATCCCGACACCTGAGGCGCGCCTCAACCAGCGCGTCATGCTCAACCAGGCTCTCAACATGCTGGACGAGGAACTGCAAGACAAAGAATGGATATGCGGCTCTCGGTTTTCTGCGGCAGACATCTTTCTGTACGGCATGATCAAGCTCATGACTCAGCCTGTGCCGTTCCTCGTGCTGCCGGGACGGAGCAACTTCATGGCATGGCTGACTCGCATGGATGCCAGGTCTGCAAGTCAAGCGGCGCTGGCTGAAGTGTTGGGGATGCTATCAAGCAAATAGTAAGGATAATAGTCAGAGCATCATAGAAAACAACAATAGATACAAAGCAGTGTGCGGGAATTTCTTAAGGTGGTACTTTTGAAATAAGGTGGGAACAGCACCTTCAGTTCTTCAACGGCTGGGAGGATAAGCCGCTGAATCGCACGTCAGAGACCGTGCTTCATGCCTCATCCAGTCTAGCTCCGCGTACAAATGCCCCTTTGCAGATGTTGGTCTGGTCTTACCAATCCATTATGGCTGCCTGGGACTGCGAAGAGCGATTTGGATATACTCCAGGAGCGAGACAGCTGCAATATAAAAAGCAAACTACGCCCCACCTCTGTCTGGGTGTTCCATAGTTCTCTAGATTGACAAAAGAGAAAATGGCTACGTTTACCCGTGACTCGACCTACGCGGATGTCATCAAGGCATATGGCTCCCACGCCGCTGGCAAGACCTGTAAGTTGACCTAGTAATTATTCTCTGCATCATTCTGGATAGTTAATGAACTACAGTCGTCATCACTGGACCTTCACAGGGCTCCCTGGCGGCTGAGGCATCCTTTGCCTTTGCCTCTGCAGCGACACCCCCCGCCAAGATCATCCTGCTCGGCCGCACAAAGGCCAAAGTCCAACCAGTGGTTGACAAGATCAGGTCCATTAATGCAGCCGTAGAGGCTTCTTTTGTTGAGGTCGACCTGACCAGCCTCGAGACTGTGCGCCGTGCTGCAAAGGAGGTGCAGCAACTAGCACCGAAAATCGATGTGCTCATCAACTCGGCCGGCATCATGGCCTTGGAGAAGTTTGAGAAATCTGCAGACGGTTTTGAGCTGCAGCTAGCGGCATCTCACATTGGCCACTTCTTGCTGACCTCGCTGCTGATGCCTCAGCTCGAGGCTAGCGGCGATGCTCGCGTAATCAGCCTCACTAGCATGGGATACGAAGTGGGAGATGTCCGCTACGACGACTGGAATTTCTCCGACGGCAAAGAGTACGACCGCTGGCTGGGCTACGGCCAGGCCAAGACTGCAAATGTCGTATTCACTCGAGAACTGGCGAAGCGTGCAAAGGCGCAGTCGAAGCCAATCACTGCGCTGGCGGTCCACCCGGGCGTGATCCTGTCGACGGGAATCATGCAGTACACCAACATGGATGTGCTCGCTAAGGCATTTGAGGATGTCATTGCCAAAGCCAAAGCAGAGGGCTCTGAGTTTGTGCCCGAGGAGCAGAAGACGATCGAGCAGGGATGCGCGACCATGGTGTGGGGGGCGCTCGAGCCCAAGCTCAAGGCCGAGTCAGGGGCCTTTTTGAGGGATTGCAATGTCTTTCCGGAAACAGATCAGAAGCGCTATGTCTTGGATGAGGCAAAGGCCGGCAAGCTATGGTCTCTGAGCGAGGAGTGGACAAAAACAAAGGTCTTGTAGAAAGGGAGCTTTAAGTGTGTCTTAATTTGTTGTTTCAGAAACTACTGCAGTTACTTTGAAGCTTAACGAAAAGCCTTACCGTGCCTCCATCGCGTTCTAAAGGGTGCCAGTTTCCTCTCCCAGCTTGCAAGAAGATTCTAGTGCCACATTGTGCGCTCCAGGGCTAACCACAATGGTCAAGTGGAGACCAAAAACATACTCATAGTTTCTCTCACGAGTCCTCCTCGCTCAATAATAGCCATACTGAACTATTTTTATCACATGCTTACCAAAGGGTTGATGTTCCCGAATAATCAGACATAGCCAGTGCAGCCCCCTGAGGCGAAAAGGGGTACGCCATAGACAACGCCAGAGACAATCCATTCGATGTATCGACAAGATGAACAGATTATGATTACTACATTACATCCGTGTGCAACCTCCTGCAGCCATCAGCAACAATCGTTTGGCTTCTTTAATGAATACCAAATAAATGGGCCCCTCGGTCAAAGGCACCCCACGATTTCCCAGCACGTGACAGCGCGTGTGCGGTCGTTGCAGTGTAGTCACATTTTGTGTCCTTTTCTTTTGCTGCGATGACGAAATGACATGTGCTCCATCTCCCGGAAACCAGTCACACCCTCTTTATACAAAAGCATGGATGACGGCGGTGAAGGGCAGCTGCAGGAATCGCAAGATGGCCCTGCTGTCAAAGACGAAGCCAGCCAAAGCAACGGAACTGCTTTGGACGAGGCTGCGACCTTGCAGAACCTCGCCGCCACCGTGCGCAACCAGGATGATCTCGAGAAGGACATAGGCCGCCAGGTATATATGCTTTTACGCGAGCTCCTTTTGAGAGGCAGACCGACTGATACTCTCAACAGGCCGATCAGCTCCTCCTGCAGCAGGCAGACGAGCGAGATCAGAAGCGGCTGGACCGCACGCAAAAGGAGAAAGACCGTCTTGTCGCTCAGATTCAGAGATTGCAGCAAAGACTGAGCAACCCAGGCGCCGATACGACACGAATCCGCGCCGAGATCCAACATTACCAGCCCCAGCTTGACAGTCTCAATTCTGACCTTGAGCAAATCAACCGTCGCATACAAAGCCGTCACGATGACGCCCAGGCAGGAGAGCAGCAAGAGAGCAATGATGGGCCATCCGGCGGCAGACAGCCTGGCGAGAGCAAGAGGGACTTTCTCATTCGCACTGGCAAGATCACGCCCTTCTCCAACATGGATCAGGCTGGGCGAGAGACTGTGTCAGCCAACCTGGCAGAGGTCATGCTTGATGCCGAAGAGCACGATGTTGACGAGAATGGACAGTCTGAAGAGGCAGAGAAGATGTTTGACAATATGGGAGATGCCATTAGACAGCCATCACATCGTAATCTGCTCAAACCAGGCTACGCAGACGACAACGACTCAAGCACCACAGCCATGAGTAACGATTTCGCAGAGGATCGTCCCAGAAAGAAGCGAAGACTACAAAGGAGATCGAATCTCAAAGAATCGGGTGCTGCAGATTCTGCGAGTGAAAATCAGGCTTCTGAGGATGATTACGTTCCAGAGGGAGGCGACAAAGCGCTCTACGGACAGACTGAAGAGTCGGATTCTGACATGGGCCTCACTTCTCAAACAGCCGACTACGACAAGCCTTCGAAATCAAAGTCGCGACGCGGACGCAGACAGCGACATGTTGATACCGTAGACTCAAACGCAGAAGATCTTACAGGCATAGACGACGGAAATGAAGAGCTGTACCAAGTACGACTTGAGAAGTGGAAGAGTGGACGACGTGCCGCTCGCAGAAAAGCTCAAGCCAAAAATAGTGCTGTCACGTCAACAGACGAGCCTAGTGCAAATGAGCAACAGTCACCGGACGTTGAAGAGACAAGACTCGAAGAGGATGAAGCACATCTCCCTCACCCCACACGGCCAGACACGGACTTTGGCAGCGGCTTTCGAATACCAGGCGACATCTTTCCATCTCTTTTCGAGTATCAGAAAGTTGGGGTCAAGTGGCTGTGGGAATTGTATTCGCAGCAAGCCGGTGGAATCATCGGAGACGAGATGGGACTTGGCAAAACCATCCAGGCCATTACTTTCCTGGCTGGACTACATTATTCCAATATGCTTGAGGGCAATCCCATAATCATCATCTGCCCCGCGACAGTCATGAAGCAGTGGGTACAAGAGTTCCACCGCTGGTGGCCGCCTCTGCGCGTGTCCATCCTCCACACATCAGGCAGCGGCATGATGAATGTGCAGCGAGAACGCGAGCTCGAGGACGAACTCGAGACCACCTCATATACAAGGACGCGGAGACCAAGCAATAAAGCGGCAAAGCGCATAGTGGATCGCGTGCTCAACGACGGCCATGTTCTTGTAACGACATACTCTGGCCTGCAGACATATGCCGACTTACTGATTCCAATCAAGTGGCACTATGCAGTCCTCGACGAAGGCCACAAGATTCGCAATCCAAACACCTCCATAACTATCCACTGCAAGGAGCTCAAGACACCCAACAGGATTATATTGTCAGGCACACCGATGCAGAACAATCTCGGCGAGCTGTGGTCGCTATTTGACTTTGTGTTTCCCATGCGACTCGGCACGCTCGTCAACTTTCGTACGCAATTCGAGATACCCATCAAGCAGGGAGGCTACGCGAATGCGTCGAATCTGCAAGTCGAGACTGCTCTTAAGTGTGCAGAGACTCTCAAGGACACCATCAGTCCATACCTGATGCAGCGCTTCAAGGTCGACGTGGCAGCCGACCTGCCCAAGAAGAGCGAGCAGGTGCTCTTCTGCAAGCTGACGAAGCTGCAGCGTGAAGCCTACGAGGCTTTCCTAGAGTCAAACGAGATGAAGGCTATATTGGACGGCCGCCGTAACGCCCTGTACGGCATCGACATGCTGCGCAAGATCTGCAACCACCCGGACCTGCAGCAGCACAAGCACCTGTCGGTCAAACCTGGCTATGATTACGGCGTCGCCAGCAAGTCGGGCAAGATGCAGGTAGTCAAGGCGCTGCTGCAGCTGTGGCGCGACACGGGCCACAAGACGCTGCTGTTTGCGCAGCACCGCATCATGCTCGACATCCTCGAGCTGTTCATCAAGACGCTGGGCGGTTTCAGGTACAGGCGCATGGACGGCAACACGGCCATCAAGGATCGTCAAGACATGGTCGACGAGTTCAACAAGTCGCCGGACCTGCACGTCTTTTTACTGACTACCAAAGTCGGAGGTCTCGGGGTGAATCTGGTGGGCGCCGACCGCGTCATCATCTACGACCCGGACTGGAACCCCTCGACCGACGTACAGGCGCGTGAGCGGGCCTGGCGTCTAGGCCAGCAGCGTGAGGTCATGATATACAGGTTGATGACGGCCGGCACAATCGAGGAAAAAATCTACCACCGGCAGATCTTCAAGCAGTTTCTGACCAACAAGATTTTGCGAGACCCCAAGCAACGCCAGACATTCCAGCTCAAAGACTTGCATGACTTGTTTACACTGGGCGACGACAAGGAGCAAGCCACAGAAACCAGCGGGCTGTTCAAGGGCTCGGCCGTGCAGGATCCAGGCCAACATGCGCACGCCCGGCCCAAGGTTGACTCTGGTGAAGCTTCAAACGACGACAGACAAGTCAGCTCGATCAAGGGTATATCACATTCTCGCGTCTTTGAGCCATCTCCTGCGCCTCCCGCAGAACCAGCAGCAGCGGCAACGGACTCTTCAGCAGATGGTACAGACAAAGCAGCCAACGGGGCCACTAACCACCTCATGTCGACGCTCTTTTCCTGTGCAGGCGTGCACTCCGCCGTGTCGCACGACGCCATCATCAGCAGCGGTACCGGCAGTGGCAAAGTAACTGCCGACCCAGAAGTGATTCGGTCAGAGGCACGGCGCGTCGCGGCTCTTGCGGCGCGTGAACTGGTCAAAGCTGGTGAGGACGCCAGAGCTGTTCCGATTGGCACGCCGACGTGGACAGGCACGCATGGTGTCGCAGGGCGGCCTGCCTCACCTTCATTGCGAGGATTGTCGCCGGCGATGCGCGGAGGAGGCCGTGGCGGTTGGGGAGCATCAGGCCGTGGTGGAGGACCCAGTGCGGTGTCGGTGCTCTCGAACCTGGCAGCTCGGCAGGGCAACCATGCTGCTGCATCTTCATCAAACGAACCCGCAGAAGACACGGACGAAACGCAGCCGCGCGGAAAGGATTTCATGGTGCTGATCCGCGACTTTTTGCTGCGCCAGCCCAACGCGAGCGCGCCAACGCAGATGCTCGTCGACCACTTTGGCCGGCGGTGCCACACCGAGAGGCAGACGGCCGAGTTCCGGGAGATGCTGCGGGCGATTGCGCGGCTGGAGCGTGGAGTTGGTGACAGCAGTGCTTCTGGAGACGGAGGGACCGGTCATCAGCGGTTTGGATCGTCGTCGTCAAGGTTTGGACGACGAGGAGGCCGTGGCGGTGCCCGCGTTGGAGCTGCTGGCAGCAACAACGATACGGCGAGGGCGGGCAGGGCGCGGTGGGTGCTGAAGCCCGAGTACGGCGGGCCTTCTTCTTGAAAAAACTGCTTGGAAAAGAGAGAGAGGGAGAAGAAACAAGACACAAGGGTATAGCTGTAGAAAAGAGGGAAAAACCGATATCAGGCCTCACCTTTTTATAGAAGCAAATCTCTTTTTCCCTCCCAGAGAAAATAGAATATCCAAATCAAAGGATCCGCTGCTTGTCGGGCATGCAGGAGCATTGAACGTATTGCACAGGTTTGCCAGGGCCAAAAAAGAGCGAAGAAGAAGGGGTTGTTGGTCTACGTACTATACAAGAAGAAGAAAAATGTTCAAACTCGTCATAAACTGGTCAAGGGCTGCTACCTGCGGCCTTCTTGCCCTCGACGCTTGCTCGCAGCCGCGCAGCCTCTACCCTGCGCCGCTCCAGGGCCGTAGCATCAGTACTGTTCGGCTGAAGAGCTTGAACGCGCTCGAGGGCAGCCTCAAGGAATGGCAGCAGGCGCTCAAGGCAGGCGCGTGAGTACTCTTGCTGGTCGAGCAACCTTGAGCGGCTGCCCAGTGCAACAACGTTGCGAATGGCCGGCATGCAGCGGTCTGTGAGGTCAAGCGCTCGGAGGTAGATGGCGACAGTACGCTCACGGGCATCCTGCTGTGCTCTTGGGCCAGAATTAGGCGCTTCATTACTGCTGCTGGCCGAATGATGTGGCCTGTCGACTTTGGATCGCTCCCTCTCAGCGTGGTTGCGTGTCATGTTGAGAAAGGTTGCGAGAGCTGTTGGATCAGGCTCAGGCAGAGCGAGTCTCATGTGGTCTGTCAGCTTGAGTGCATCTTCCCAGGGCTTTGGGTCACCACCAGACGCCTGCTGGGCTCTCTCGCACACGTTGAGGGCCAGGCGAAACGTCTTGGGCTGAGGAGCGGCTTTGGCCTTGGGCATGTCGACGGAGACAAGATTCAAGGCGTCTGACGACGAACGAGAGAGGCGGAGAAGACGCAGCATTACGTGAAAGTTTTCTGCGTCTGGCGTGACGGCATAGACGTTCTGGTCAGTCAGGAGACTCCAGTAATCCGCGGCAGCGTCTTTATGGAATGATTTGATGCAGGTAGCAACAATGAGAGACAGGGTATTGTTACTAGGGAGCGCATGCCTTGGACGCCGGTGCTTTGCTGTCTGCTTGCTGTCTGCAACGATGTCATCAGTAAAGAGGTTGTCGAAAGACGCTTTGCTTTGGTCAATTGCAGAGTGTGGAGCTAGACGAGGTGTGAGACGTCCAATGCCCATAGTCTGCTGCAACAGCGAGAACACGTCGTCCCAATCACGGGGTCTGCTGCCGTTGAGCAGTAGACGACCCATGGCACAGACAAGGGCCTCCTGCATGGGCAAGCCGTCATCACGCCAGCGGGAGACGACGTTGCTCCAGATGGTTTTGCCTTGTACTATAGCCTGTTCCACTGCAGCTGCTTGCTCGCTTGACATTTCCTGCTTGTTCACTGCCAATGATTGTGTGACATTGTACAGCAAAGCATTTAGGATCGTTGTGTATGTGACGGGATCTGGGGCGTGAGGGCCTCGCTCTGGAAGCTTGGAGAAGATGTCCCACATGGAGTCGAGATCACGAGCACGGCTGCAGACCTTGAGGACGGCATTCGTGTGCATGATCGAAGGCGCAGCCTTTGACTTGGGCGCGTTGAGCGAGTGGTAGATTGAAAGTGCCCGTCCAAGGGCTTTGGGATTGTGGGCATTCTTGGCCAAGCCGTCAAGCAAGATGAGGTATGTGTGCGAGTCTGGCTGCAGGCCTCGTTTCTTGAGGTCATTGTAGGTTTCAAGGGCTCTCGATTGTTTCTCATTGGCGAGCTGGTACTTGATGACGTGGTTCCAGCTCACAATATTGGCAACGGCGCGAGAGGACATGCGGACGAGGGCAAGGGCCTTCTCTTCGTCGCGTTGCTTCAGCGTGTATTCGACATGCTTTGCCAGCTCAAGGGGATCTTTGAGGTATCGGAGCTCAGAGTGGAGGTTGCGGGGATTGAGAGATTTATTCGATTTGAGGGAGTGGGTTCTCTTGATGTCAGATGGCTGTGTGCTTGTTGGTCGGGCTGCAGGAAGAACTGCCTTGAGCTCGTCTTTGGGCGGGACATCTTGACGACGCTGGTGAGGTCTCCGGTCGAAGCGAGAGGTAGCAGAAGAGGAAGGTTCTCTGGGGAATACTCCACCAGCTACATCTTCCGGCGCAAGAGGTGGCACATGTTGAGTTGACAGTGGTCTCCTGTTGCTGCTGAAGCTGGTGCTCGTGGCGAGACTGTGGTCACCGCAAATGATGGGCAAGGAATTTGCCTGGGCTACGGCACGAACGGCCTGGCGCGAGCATCTCCGGCAGACGAACATGTATGGCCCAGGGTCTGTACGCTTAATTCTACGAAGCAACTTTGTTTCAAATAAAAATTATGTTGGTGATGTTGATAAAGCAGGGTATGAAGGTGTGCAAGGGGCGAGGCTGAGTCAAAGGTCAAGCAGCAGCAGAAGTCAACCTCCCATCCAGACCAATTAGTAAAGACATTTTTTTTCTTCTAAAAAAGGCCAGAAAATAAACTACAAGACTACAAATTACTAGACTGAAAAATTCCATATACGAAATACCGGAATCTAAGACGTGAGGCTGCAAAGGTTCAATGGGCAAAGGACGAGGCAGACCGGAAATGGAAGTCAGAGAGACGGCCGGACCTCAGCTGGCATATCCAGAGTACAAAGAGGAGGGCAAGAACCCCACACGCACAAAAGTCTGGATGCGAAAGGAGACAGAGACTAGGGCAGGACCATGACTCTTTTTCTGGGTGCCGGGCGTCTGGCAGCTGCACTAGTCCACCCGCACATAGACACACACATGGCGCCGGTGCGAACCATGTGGTGGTGGTGGTGGTGGAGGAGCTGGTGGTAGTGGTGGTCGTGTGGCAGTAGCCGCAAGCCTTGCATGAGGCTAACAAGCAAGGGGGCAAGGCTCAGGCTGGCACGGGAGTGCGTCTCTTATAGCCTTGTACCTGGTCTTTGTCTCATCTCTTCCATCGCCCCGGCCGCCCGGGAGCAAGCCACTGGTGCATGACTTGCGCAGGGCAATCCTGGCCCTGACGGAAGAAACTAGTGTTTGTGTGCGTGGAGTGGGTATGACAGGGCGGCTTGCAGTAGAAGGGAAGATCTTCTTAGCCAAACGGGTAGTCGCGCTGCTATAGCGGAGGGTGGGCCAAGTGCGTCGGGCCGTTGGCGGGCCCTTGTTCGGATTGCTTGATGGCATGTAGTTTGAGAAGGTGAAAAAGGTTACGGTTGGGCGGCGCCGTCGAGATGCGGGCGATGGCGGAGGGGGGAACGCCGCTGGCAGTTGGCCCTTCCTCTGACAGACGAGTTAGCGCGGCTCTGTGAAGGGGAGGGGGGAAGCCAAAATAAAACAAAAACTTAACGAACAGCCTGCTAAGAACGAAGGCGGGAACTACTCGTGAGACGAGAGGCAAGGCTAGAGGGTGACGGTGCATAAAGGCCGCGAAAAAAAGGGCTGTCTAAAATCCAAAGGCCCGGCGGGAGTGCTAGGGCTGCTGAGCCTCAACTAACCACAAGTGAGACAGCAAGTAGGCAATAAGCACAGGCTATTGGCCGACTAGCATAGACGCATGGCGTCCGTAGGAATCGTGGCGGCACTAATGGTGGGCAGGGCGCTTAGCTCAATGGCGTTGATATGTGTGGGAGAGACAGAGACGGATGGAAAGATACATGTGTGAAACAAAGAAAAGTTGTTCTGAAGCCTTCTACTATTTAATCCAACCTTTGGTATGTCACTGCATGACCCGCCGATTCTACCGACAAAGCACCGTGTCGCATCATAATTTAGAGAAAAGAGAGAGAGAGAAAAAAAAAGAAAAAGAGAAATAACCACCAGCCGACCGCCCCTTTTAAGTGGAAAGAAAACTTGCCGCGTGCGCGCAATGCGTGAGTTGTATGTGCAGAGACGTCAACAAAAACACACAGAAACCCTCTTGACGTACAGACACACACACAAAAACAAACACACGCAAGACGCGCGCGCGCAGCCAGTGGAAAAGCAGGAAAAAAAAAGGGAAACAGGAAAACCAGCGCCGAGACGCAATGCTAACCGAAGGTTGTACGGAGCGGCAACCCCTCTTTCGTTTGCTGTTGTTGTCGTTGTTGTGAGCTATGTGCAGGTGTGAGTTGGGGGGAAAATGGAACCGAAAATATCCTCCTCTATTGGCTCGTGGCCGTCTCGCTCTGGCCAGGGACGGTGGGGTGGTGCTGGCTGTACATCTGGTTGGTCTGGCCATAGGGAGACTGGGGATGGGGGTAGTAGCCCTGCATCTGCCCGTTGTACTGCATGGGGGCGCCCTCCATGGGAGCACCAGGCTGGCCGTACTGGCCGACCTGGCTGGTGGCCGGCGCGTAGCCGAGCGGAGGCAGTTGTCGCACCGGCTGGGGGTACTGCGACTGCTGAGGGCCAGAGGAGCCGTCGGGAGCGGGCTGGCCGTCGACCTGGCCGTTCTGGACGGCGGCCTGTCGAGCGCGCTCGTCCTCTGCCTTTTGCGCGTTCTCCTGCTCCTTCTTGCGGGCCTTCCACTCCTTGCGAATCTCCTTGAATTCTGCGACAAAATTTTAGTATTCTTCTTCTTCTTCTTCCTGTTGGAAAATCAGAGAAATGGAAAACAAACCTTCGGGAGTGCGTTTTGTGCCGTGCGACTGCATCGTGACGTGGGCATTCAGGTGGTTCAGCGTGCCGTAGGCCTTCTCGCAGCCGTTCCAGCCGCACTTGTACATGCGCTCAATCTCCTCGTAGCGCCTCCGTGGGCGCTTCTGCTGGTGGTTTCCAGGAATTGGGACAAACGAGTAGACGGTCGAAAGCGGATGGCCACCCTGATGCACAGTCAGCTTCTTTCTTTCTTTCTTCCTTCCCAAAAGACGCGTCGGAAACACAAAAAACTCACGCCTGGAGGACCGGTGCGCGCAGACACCATGCCGGGTTGGCCCGCCATGGAGGTCGAGACGTGGCCGTAGGGGCTGTGCATGTTTGGAGGAGGGCCTGGGTAGGGCGCCGGGTACTCTGGGCGATACATGGGCGGCGTGTGGTACTGGGCGACGCCGTGCTGGTCGGGGTATGGCGAGTAGTGGTGCTGCTGCGGGTACGTGGGACTCGAGGCCGCGGCAATGTTTGGATCTACAGGAATGGGCGTGTTAGAAGACGCGTCCAGGTGGCCGTGGCCTCCTTTGAGCGGAAGAGTGGACGGACTTGTTGATTGAGACATTGTGCCCGGCGTGCTGCTCGAGGAGGCGGGGGGTTGCTGCTGCTGCCCTTGCTGGTAACGCGAGCCGTCAGGGTAAGGCCTCTGCATGTACTCTGGGAATTGGCCGTTTGGACGCGACGCCGAGAGCGGGTAGTCCTGCGATGGCGGGGGCGCCGAGTGGGCGAATTTGACCTCGTGAGGCGGCGTGTTGTACTGCGCGGCGGCGGCGGCTTCTGTGCAATTGGCCGTGGCCTCTGGTCAGAATTGCTTTGGAAGTTTTAAAAAATAATAGAGGACGCGACGAGAAAAAATAAAATAAAATAAAATGGTAATAATACAAACCTTGGCGGTTGTCCATAGACTGCTGGGGCAGCGACGAGGGCGGGTGGCTTTGCAGCTGCTGCGACAGCGCGTCGTGCGGCGTTGTTGTGGTGGTTGGAGTCAGGTTATTAGCAGCAGCAGTAGCGGCGGCGGCGGCACTGCTGCTCATGGGAGAGGGAGAGAGAGAGAGAAAGAGAGAGAGGCGGAGGGTGAGAGCGTCAGACTTGGGTAAAGAGAGCAAGTCTCTTTTTTCGCTGCTTGTCAGCCGTCGACGGCGCACCCGAGCTAGCGCAAGAAGGAAGCGCGGGATGGCAGCGTCCTAAGGGGAGAGCGCGTTGCGGTAGCTAAAAAGTAGTAGCAGGAGCAGCCAGAGAGGGCCAAGGGGGGCCGACGCAGAGACGGAAAAGAGACTGCGAGACGACAAGAGGCGTAGATGGAGGAGCGGCGCGATTGACTAAGAGATTTTCGGCAGATGCGATCAAGACCTCGGCAAGCAAGCGACCAAGTGCCAGCCTTGAATCCGTATAGCGGGGGCAGCCCAAAGACGACACAGAGGGAGGAAGAGAAAGAAAGTTGGCCTAGTGCAAAAAGCCAAAAAGTGTGGGAGGAAAAAGCAAACTAAAAAGGGCGCCGGCGAAAATCGGGGGGGAGAGGAAGAGCTTTTGAGTGGATGCTGGAGGCAAAAGGGGTCAGAGATTTTCCTCGACACAGAGAGAGAGAGGGAGAGAGAAAATGGAAAAAGAGAAAGAGGCAAATCACGCAGACACTGACAGGACAAGACGAGAGACACGCACGCAGGCAACGCACTCACTCACCGCATTTGCTCAGCACAAAGACACGCACACGCGCATCCACACGCATAGACACACCCTCAACATCTTCACTGTCTCTGTCTCTGCATGCGCGCGTGTGTGTGTGTGTCTCTCTCTTCCTCTCAGCCAACCGGCCAAAAAGCCAGCCAGCCAGGCAGCCAGCAAGCCAGCCAGCCAGCCAGACGCAGCATTCCCTTGATCAACAAAGACGTAAAGGTGCGGAGGTCTGGCGAATCACAGACCTTAACGGCCCTGGTTAAGGTTTGAGTGGATGTGACTTGTCTCTCTCCGGGGATAGGGCAGCCCGAATGCTACGCTCGACCTCTTCTTCGGCTCTTCTCGTGCCCCAAGCCTATTGGCTGCTTCGGATATGCGGGCCCCAATGTGGTTTTTTTCTTGCTCCTGTTTGCTGCACGTGCGATTGCCGCCCATTTCCGGAGGCTGGGGGAGGGGTTGGGGTGAGAGACGAGGACATGTGCGTGCCGAAATTTGTCGCTTCGTCTCACTTTGAGCGGACAGGAGCACAGCCAGCAGGCAGATGCGAGAGCACAGAGATGCTCGAAGCTTGGTGCCCCTAGTCGCCCCCCTAAGCGACTCGACAAACGCGACTTGCGCCAGAGGATGCGAACCCTGACGCTGGGAGCAAAAAAGCCGCCGTCCATTAATTCCTTCCCAGCTGTTGGTACTGGGACTTGTCCTGCAGCTAGCCCGCTAGCCCTGCATGCCTTGTTTGTGTGTGTGCATGTGTCTGTCTCGTGCCTCTGCTGAATATGTCTTTGCGGCCAGCACTTGACGCGTTGATCTTGGCACCATCATGATCCGTGTGGTCTGCATTAAGAATTCTCGTATTGCTGTCAATTCTGCGCATGCAATATAGGTGTTCGTTTCGATGGTGGCTTTGCAGTCCTCTGTTTGTGTTTTTCTCCCTGGCCGACCATGTCGCCCCCTCTTTCCCTGGAAATGAAAGATTCGACAGGGTGGTGGTGGCGGTGAGAGAGAGAGACACAGAACGAGACACTCTCTGCTTCAGATGGCAAATCACAAGACGCCACCGACAACAAGACGCAAACAGCAAATATCGTCTCCTCCTCTTTACGGGAATACCGCACCTTATCTTGTCGCATTTCACGTCGCGGCTCGTCACCTGTTTTGCAACCCCTCCACCCAGCCGTGTCGATCATAAAGCAATAAAGAGAGGGCCAAACGGGTAGAATGAGTGTCTCTGGCACTTTCTCCCGCGGCTCCACTCTATGCTCGTGTGAGAGACAGAGAGAAACAGAGTGTGCGCGCGCATACGTGTCTTGGCAACGCCTCATTCGTTCCCTTTTCCGTCTGTTTCGCCTCCCCCAGCCATTTGGAAGAAATTCTGATGGCGACTGTCCCTTATCTCTCCTTGCAGCTTGCCGAGGTCAACAGAATTTGGTTTCCCCATTTGACAGAAGCCAGGGCGCAACAAAATTGGAGTGAGAGCTGGGGAGGTCCAATCTGCTCCTGGAATTGCAACAAGAGACTTCCTGGAAAGAAACAGCAGCATAAAGCAGCCACATCGGCCTAATCTCTTTTTTTGTCTGCGCGCATGACTCGTGCGGCGGCAGTAGCAGCAATCTGTCCATGTAGTGCTATGCGCTTGTGATTGTCTAGTATTGTCTGTGCTGAGCGCATCATCTGCGTGCGTAAAAGCAGATTGCATGTCTTTTCATTGCGATTGAATGGGCTGTTGATTCCTTGTCTGAATGGCATGCATATTTCCCTCCCTCTGTTTGCGTGCCAATATGCGCACAGATCGAACTCGTCCGCCCCCTCCCCCCTCCCAGCCCCCTCTCCTATCATTTTCCCTATTCTTCTCCATCCTCCACCATCATCATCTCTCGTCTTATGCAAGTTGTAATCACACCTGCGACCCCCACTTACTCCATTCACTCACCCCTCTTCTCCCAGAGAGCGGGCGCACTTTCCCCCATGCTGACACCATCTCCCTCCTGCTCATTGATGCACACGCCGCCTCGACTTGCCCTGTAAATCCACATCTCTTGTTACGAATGGCGGGGCCAATCTTGCCGGCTGATAATCTCGGCCCAACTGCCGTTTTCTGTCTTCTGATTCTTCTGCTTCTGTGTCGCTGCCCGAAAACGCACGCATCCACTAACTCACTTTCTACTGCCTGGTTGGCATTGATGAAATGCTGAATTTGAAGCACAGGAGTAGAGCGCGAAAACAGCATTCATTGCCCTGTCATCATACTGACGTCGTCTTTTTGTTTTGATTTAAAAATGCTCCGGGACTAGCTTTAGTGTCATCTGCCTGACTCTGTCTTCCCCCTTGACGCTTGCGCCGCCGCCGCCGCCGCCGCCTCCTCACTTTTTGCTACTCCCCCTAAAATAAAAGGTTGGGCCGGACAAAATGTGTCAGAAGAAAACAAAGCCTAGAACCCTCGCGACTCTCTGACTAGCAAAAAAAGATTCTAGACCTCTGGCTTCTGGCCAGCATCGTGAACCTCGGATTTCTGATCAGCAGCTCTGACAACGTCAGAGACGGGGAAGTGAGGTGAAGCTTTCTCTTTGATCAGGTCTTTGACATCTGAAAGAAGGAAAACAAAGAGTCGAGTCTTGTGAATTGTCGTCTATAGAAAATGAAAAAAAGAGTCTTTTATTGTACAAAGATTCCTTCTGAGGGAGAAGACTGCCCTCCATGTCTGCGCAAGACAAACCCTCCATCCATCCATCTATCGTACACGACTAAAAGTTGTTATTCCTCAAATCTATTGCCCAAAAACGCCAATTTCTCTTTTTTGGTTTTGCTGTTCCTCCGTCTCTTCGGAAAAGGCTCTCTGTTGAAATTCTATGCAGCCTCTTCTCCGTGACGAATGTCTTTAGAACGCAGAAATGCAGAATGATCAAAACAAGTCTACCATCGTACAGGCCGTCGTGATGGCGTGTCGCGGTCAAGCACCTGCACCACGCCGTCGGCAAAGATCTCACGCAGCTCGTCGTCTGCAAGGCCTTGAGTTGCAGCTTTGGCCTGCTGCTGTTGTCCCCTTGGCTTGCGCTCCTGCTGTCGGTGGCGTGCTACGTCTTGGAATGTCTTTGTCAGGAGCTATTGTGTACGCTGTTAGCATTTGGTTTCGCAAAAGAGGCAAACTAAAAAGAAAAGAAAAGAAAACAGAAGAGAAAACTCACTCGGTCGAGAGCCTTGCGGAACTCAATCAGCGTCGTCACCCCGCGGCTCGAAGAGTGCATGTAGAATGGCAGCCAGCCGTCCATGACCAGAATGTTGGCCGTGTCTTCCCGGCTTCGCAGTCGTCCGCCAAACAGCAATGCTCCAAGTGACGATGTGATGGTCGTGTCACGAAGATAGATCTGTTTGCCATCGTTTGAACGCGCCATGGTGCTGTACGTCAACAGCGTGCCTGCCGGGAGCACATCCGCCGCGTCGCCTCCACGACGTCCGCGGATAGACGCATTCATCGAACCAGGATGGATAATGGCATTCTTCTCGCCAGGCGTCCGGTGCAGTGGGCCTCTGTAGGCTACGGCCAGGTTGGGGTGAAGCCCAGCAAGCAGAAGTGCCTTGATGAGCCCCACATTTCCCGAATTCTTGTTCAGCGATGGATGTCCGAATTCTCCCTCAAAGTGGTCCTGTGGCGCCGTGTAGGGAATCAATCCAGCATCGACAAGCACTTCTTCAATCTGCTTGCACGTTGAGCTGATTGTCTTGAATGCCCCCTGGTGAATAAAGTTGTCCATGCAGAATGAAAATGCCGCCTGGTGGCCCCGCTGCTCGCTGATCAGTCGAACCTGTCCAAAGGCATTGACAAGCGCGAAATGGTCACTGCTTGTGCCCTCCAAGAATCTCGAATGTGCTGCCAGTGCCTGAGCCTTTTTGTCAGGTGGCTTCACAAACAGCGGTCGCTCGTTCATAGCCGCTCCGAGCACAATCAACGGGTCCAAACAGCGGAACACGACGCCCAGGATAATCATCTTGCCCAGAGAAGGATGCACCGGAAGCGCTGCCAGCACACGCCCAAGCGCGGTGAGCTGCTCCTCTTCCGTCAGCGCCTCAAGAGCCTGCAGGTTGATGACCGACGCGTCGACTGCCTCTGGAGCTGGTGGCTCAATTGCCCCAGCCAGAAATTCGCGGATTGGTGCCGAGAATGCCTGCGCCTTGATGTCGAGGCAGATCTCCTGCAGATCTGAACGAAGCATCTCGGGAAGACCGATGGCCCTCAACGACTCGAATCGTGGGCGAGAGTAGAGGGCGTAGTAATTTCCGTTCTGGACACGTCCTGCTCGACCGGCCCGCTGCTTTGCGTTCGACTTGCTGACCCACGTGCACTGCAGCTTGGTGATTCGCCGCACCTGGTCGTACCGCTTCTCTCGAATCTTGCCAGTGTCCACTACGTACTGAATATCCGGAATCGTCACAGACGTCTCAGCGATGTTGGTCGAGAGAATCACCTTGCGTATGCCCTTCTCGACAGGATTGAACACCTCCTGCTGCTCGCTGGCCGGCACCGACGAGTGAAGTGTGAATGCCTTGTACTTTGATGAATCGCGAATGTCCACTCCAAGCGGTCTCATGTCTTGCAGTGTCTCAAACACCTTTTTGATCTCGTCAAAGCCCGGCAAGAAGACTAAGATGGCCCCCTCGTCCGTAGTCTTGCACAGATGCGCAACCGTGGCAGCAATCAATCGGATGGGCACCAAGCCGTCTTCTTTCTCATTGACAATGGAGCCGTCGGCGGCAACAGTCCGTTCCCGTTTCCAGTCAATAGCTGCTTCTGCCGGTTCCTCGTCCTCTGTCTCTTCGCGACTAGGTGCGGCCGAGGGTCGGAAGCTTTGCTCAAGGCGCATATAGTCTTGCGAGTCCACGTCTTGCCTTACAAAGCGCGTCACTGCGTCTCCATGTGCTCTGGTCATCTCGTCCATGATGGTTCCAAAGTACTTCTCCTGCACCGGAAACGTGCGTCCTGGCACACTGATTGAAGGACACTGAATCATCTCTCCACCAGGCGTCTTGTACTCAAAGTACTGGGCAAATAGCTCAGAGTCGATCGTGGCGCTCATCAGTACAATCTTGGGCACTGGCTTGCCCGCTGCGATCCTGCTCCGCGCATTCTTCTTCACCAGAATCAGCAAAAAATCGATGAGAATGTCTCGTTCATGCACCTCGTCGATGATGATGTGAGACAGGCTGTCCATGACCTCGTCGGGCTGACGCTGCAGCTGTTGCAGCAGGATGCCAGTCGTGCAGTACACAATGCTGCCGCCCACCCTTGGCAACTTCACGTCAAATCGCACATGATAGCCGACAGAGTCCTGCAGCTTCTCGTTCCTCTCCTCCGCCACTCGTCGCGCCACCGAAGTAGCAGCAATTCGCCGAGGCTGCGTGCACACAATGTTGCACTTTGCGCCCTCACCATTCATTATTGCTTCATCCAGAACCAGCTGCGGCACTTGAGTCGTCTTTCCGCTGCCTGTCGCGCCGACAACGACGCTGAAGTTGTGCTCCGCTATCTGCTTGAGCACTTGCTCTCGAAACTGTGTCATGGGGAGCTCTGATCTCTTCCTGCGCAGCTCTGCCAATGAGTCGTCCTTCTCAAACGCCTGCAGGCGGCTGAGAAGTTTCTTGTTCTTTTGTTCCACTTCACCCTCTCGCAGAGCATGTCTGAATCGATGTCTGGAGCCATTGTCTTGGCTTTCTTCTGCTTCGATCAGGTCCTTGTCGTCTGGCAGACCAGCCTGACGTGCCGCATATAGTGTGTCGCCCATCAACATGACCGCTTCGGGGTCGAGGCTGACATCGAGAGGCTTGACCGGCATGAGCACTCCACCCCCTGTTTTGGAGAGAGCCGCAAGGAACTCGCCCTTCATCTCGGGCTGCCGTTTAATCACTTCCACGGCAGCCACAAGCATAGCCAGAGTCTCTGCCTTCTTCTTGGTGTGCATTCGAACTGCATTTCCAAAAGCTTCTCCATTAAGCGTGGGCTGTGCCACCTGAATCGACCCTCCTGCAGCCACATTCTTCTCTTGATGGAAATTAATGTCCAGCTTCTCGCCTCTGTTGCGCATGTGGAAGAACTCCCAAAAGTCTTTCGCATTCGACGTGCTCAGACTGCCAGAGTCTTTGATGACCATGGTCGAGTCGCCGTGTTTTGCATGATACTTTTCTGCCTCTTGCTTGAATTGCAAGCAGGCGCCAATCTCGGCATTTTGGTAGCGCGTCGCCTTGGCCGACGCCTTGATGCCCTGCTCTGCAAGCTCTACCGTCACTTCGACAAAGCCAGCCCCCTTCTTCCTACCAATCCTGGGTAGCGTCTTGACACTCAGTGTAGGCGTTAAGCCAAACTTGGCTGCATAGTCGTACACCTCCATGGTTGCGTCTGCTTCTGCTTGCAGTGTGTCCTGATCGAGCTTGACTGTGTCGGAAGGAAACCATTCTTGCAATGTTCCCTGCACATGCAGCTTGGAAAGTAAAGCGAGCTGTGCCGCTTTCAGAGCACCCTTCTTCTGCTGACCGTCACCGACACCAAGCGTCGGAGGCATGTTGGGCATCCGTGCCGTCAGAGTACAGCGGAATCCTTGAGCGCCATTGCTGAACGTTGCCTCACGGAAAGCGGTGCGGATACTCAGCGTAGGAATGCTTTGGCTCAGCTGCGACACAACACTATCGCCCACAAACAGGCTCGGTCGAGCTGTAGGGTAGTCGGATGCTTTGGGCAGCTTCTGTGTCTCCCGAATGTGTGCTTCATCCATATATGGCCCCTCTTCCTCTGACCGTGGCCGTCGGCTGGGACGTCCACCGTTCATGTCAAAGTCTGCCTTTCGCTTTCCAAAGCTTGCGCTTGCCCTGTGTCCCGAACCACCCCGACCTCCACGACCTTTGCCCCCAGAGCCGCGGCCACGTTTCATCATGGTTGGGCCAGAGCCTCTGCCATTGGTGTTGCCCTCACTTGCACCGCCGCGCGATGAACGAGATCCAGTTTGCCCTCCACGCCAGTTTGCCCCGTAAGCAGGGTGCTCCATGGTATTGTTTGCGGCCTTTGGCTGATGAAGGAAACCGAGGTCGCCGTCTGTCGCTACCTTTGGCTGGTGCGACTGAGATTCGGTGGTGACTCGCCTGATCGCCGATAGGCCAATGCCATAGGAGGATAATGGTGGGCGTATAAAGAAGGCGTCTGAACGGATGCGAGCGTGTAGTGCGAGCTGAGATAACTGGTAAATCGGTTAGTTGATTCGCAGAGACATCTTTTGAGGACCGGAAACTTTACTGATTTTCTCATTGCGGCTCCATCGAGGTCAGCCGGCTCACACTTGACGCTTGACACTTGGTCGATGCTCTGTTCTCCGGAAACTTCTCAAATGCGCGCGCTGTCAGAAAAAAAAAAAAGATGGTCGCGTCACTTTGTCTCTGCCAAAAAAAAAGTTGACGGGCATTTCCCGCCGACCAATAGGGATCTATGTGCCGCAGATTATGCCCCTATTCGTCAAGTGGATATTCCGAGTTCTATCGTCAACTTATTTTCCCTTTGCTTAATTGGCTTTTTCTTGCTTTAGATCTGATCTTCGATCTAAAAAGCTTGATGATTCGCTCGAGAACGAAGCCTTGAAAATCATCAACTTGAATAAACAGACTCTGACTGGCCGCTGATCAACGATGCCATTGCAGCCACGGCAGACACAACTAGTCAGAGAGCATTCATCCAACCTATCTTCTTCTTCTTCTTCTTCTTCTTCTTCTGAGAAGATGTATAACTGTGACCTGGAATTTAATTACAGTGTCACTCATCGTCTGTGATTGATTGGACCATTGTCCTAAGATAATGACTAAACCACTTGTCGTAAAGCTACATATGGCTTGCGGACACTTTTCCTTTCTAATACCGACAAGTCAATTCAGGAGGATCGTAATGAACATGACTGCTACTTGTAGCTCGACCGAACTGAGCTTGTTCTATGAACACACTTGGTGGATCGGACCTGTTGCTCCAAGGTGCCTATCCTCTCGAACGTCTTCATGAACGGTCCAGTTTGTGCGGGTCAATCAGAAGAATACATGCATTCTGAGACCAGACTACTTTGTGATGAGGAGCATGCCTTTTCCCTAATAAGAAGCTGGGCCATGATATCTAACAAGGCGCGAATCGGACTGCTGCGCTGGCATCTGATATACTCATGTTGCCTTTGTTCTTCAAAGTCGCAGCCTAAGAGACCCAGCCGAGAACATTTGCTAATGTTATGCTTTATTAAAATACCATCGACCCCTGTGATACTGTAAAGTCACATTTTTAAAGCATGTGGCGGCTGTTGAAAGTATAGAGAGATGCTCTGGAGATCGCCAACCTGCTCCTTTGCCGCAGTTTCGCAGAGAAGGCTTTTAGGCTAGTATGCTCCAATTTGGCTTTTAAAAGTCCTCGCAACATGCATTGTGGGATTCATTCATGTGCGAATGATATCGCGTGCTCTATGTCAAAGAAACCAGACCTGGCCTGACATCAACAACATCTCAATTTTGGAAGGAAGAGGGCAGAAAAAAAAACAGATATGAAAAAGTGAAGAGAAGACCTAGCTTGACATTCAAACCATCGATTAATAGGAAAACAAAGTCAGAAGAATTGGGGAGTGAATTCTAGTCAAAGCCAGTTAATAAAAAGGGGCAGGCCCCCTGCCTGTCCTCAAGGTTCGGCGAAGGCGTATTCTCAACCATTTAATTCTTGACAAAAAAGAATTGTTTTGAAGTACATTCGACAAATTGAAGCTACCCATACATGAGTAAAAGTGCAATCGGTTTCTTCAAAAATGCATGGTAGATATCCTACCGGCTCTGAGCCTCTGGAATAGGCAAAAATAAAGTGGACGAACGGGGATTTGAACCCCGGACCTTTCACATTTGCATGCAATGCGAAGCGAAAATCATACCCCTAGACCATTCGCCCATTCGTGATCGAATTCTACTGGAAATTTGACCCAAAATCATATTATTGGCACGAAGTGCAATATATAAAATCTTAAACACTATATCACACAGCATCCTTCTGTTCAGTAGCTATCTTGACATAGACACATTGTTACTCGCTGAATCAACAATCTAATCGCTGATGGTCTTGTGTAAATGTCAGCTTCGGATGATGAGCTGGTGGAAAACGCTTTAATTCACTTGACGGTGCCAGGTCTCCAAGACCAGAGATCAGTTCAATGTGCTTTCTCGGAAACGCCTCTGTTATTTAAGTAGGATGTGCACAGGAGTATCCGCATATTAAGAAGCTCACAATGGAGCCAGTATGGATTAATTGAGTTAACATGATAGGGTATGTGCGTCGTCGTCGTCATCATCAACCGTTTCGCTTTACAAACCATCGCATCCTTTCCTATTCATTCTTTCGAGAAAGATGCTTGAGAAGTGGAAGTCCCATGTAATGACCCGTTATGAACATTTCAGCAAAGAAAAGGTGGAGCAAGTTTAACGCATGCCGTTGAGAATCTCATTCCGTCGAGGCTGTCGTCCAGTTGAGCTCTCGCGAGAGTGCCGCCGTGATCCGTGTCTGGCAGGCTCTTGCTGCAAGTGAGGGTTGGCGTATTGCTGATAACTTTGTGGCGGAGGTGCTTGTGGTGGATATGGCTGTTGGGGATACGCCTGCTGTGGATAGGCCTGAGGAGTGGGAGCCTGGTATCCATATTGTTGGTTGTATTTCGCATTGCCATCCCCATTTGTAGACGCACGGTTCATACTGCCACTCCTTCGGCCGCTGCTTGAATGCTTGGGCTCAGATGGGGCACTCTGAGAGACCGCTCGGTCCATGGTTGCTGGTGACATTTCTGGATCTAGCGACTTGTCCTGACCAGGGTTTGACTCTTCATAGTCAAGTTTTTTGTTGATGCCATAGAAAGCGGTCGCGAGAAGCGATCCAAGCAGAGGCCCAATCCAATAGATCCAATGGTAAGAGGTGAACTCACCGTCAACAACGCAGGGACCAAAAGATCTTGCTGGATTGAGCGAGCCGCCGGTATAAAAGACAGATGCAAGCTCCGAGATGAACAGGGCCAGGCCAATTCCAATAGGAGCGATGTAGGTAGCCTTGTGCTTCTCAGCTGCTAAGAATAGGATGGTGACGACAAGATTTGCAGTGACAAACATCTCAAGAAACAGGCCTTGGGCGTGGGTCATTCCTGGAGTGAGGGTTGTCTTGAAGAGGAGTGGGGGATGGCCAGGCAAGAGTCCTTTGACAACGCCAGCTGCCGCAATGCCACCCACAATCTGGGCCCCAAAAATGCCTATGCCACTATTTTCAGGTGATCAGCAGGTGATTGAAGGTGGAAAAGATGAGAGATTGCATACCGCAGCGGCTTTACAGCGCCCACAAGCGTCAACGACAGAGTGACTGCAGGATTGAAGAGCCCTCCAGAGATGCGGAAAAAAGTCCAGGCATTCACAGCAAGAGAGAAACCAAAGGCCAGGGAGATGAATGTAAGGCTCTGCACTGTCGTGGTGGCGCCTGATAGAGCGCTTGCTGTCTGAGTCGCCATGAATGCCTTGAAGGGTCGTTAGTTACATCGTCTGCAGGGATTTCGTCCAGGAGTGTCCTACAATGAACAGGAACAGAAATGTACCACAGAACTCGCCCATCAGTGCCACCGTCTCCGCCTTGAGCGCCCTGATAAGGCCCATGACGACGAAAGCTTCCGCTCGACAGGAAACCACTAGATAACGACAGCAGAGTAGAATAGCGCGTCGAGGGGTGGGACAAGCAGGGATTTTGCGCAGAATCTGCGGCGTAAATAGGTAGAAAGAGAAATATGCATGATCTCAATAAGATTAACTCCATCTGGTTGCGGGCATGCGGGCCCACTCTGAAGAATTAGGGCGGCTGGGGACAGGGCTGGGGGGCGCCTTAGCGGCCGCGCCCAAGTGCATTTTGGGGAGCGATTGCCATCCGTCCAGTGTACCGATCGCAGATTGCCATGCCAAATCGCCGCAATTTGTTTTCCTCTGTACCGAGATTGCGGCTCAGATCGAGAGTTTTGCATGTCTCCAATGTGGTCATAGCGGTCGGCTGTCTTGAGCTATTCACGGCCAACCATATTTTCTCGACCTTGGCACATCTATCCTCTGTGCTTTTCCCAGCAAATGGCCTATTGTGTAGCTTCGACTTGCGAGGAGGCCTGTGTAGAGATGTGAACTTTGTCTCTAAAAAGATCTGTCTCTAAAAAGGGGCCAGGACTCGTCGATCTAGCAAAAAGGCGGTGCAAGTTGAAGAACCGCCCGGACATATCATAGAAGTAGAAGGCATATAGAAACATGGCTGGTCTTGTGTACAGCGGGCCTACATGCTTAGTAAATTATTTTCTGATTCTTGACTCGCTTTAAGGGCCGTGACGCCGATAAAAGGGCTTTGCAGGGACGGGTCCTCACGTGGAGAGTCAATGGTTCTCAAGCTAGTTCAAATGAATATATATTATCGTCTGAGTTAGCTTCGGTATGAACTCTGTCTCTGATCCTATTCTGCCAGTCTTTGATTTGGGTCGATTGAAAAGGTTATTGAGGGGTTAAATGGCGTGAGAAAGTAGCCGAACATGACTGCTTCCACAGCTGCTGAGATTACACCGAATGCTACTATACACCCTGTGCGCGTATCAGCAGCAGCAGCATCAGCAGCATTGGCACGCTGGTAATTGCATGAAGCTTTTTTAGTAAACAGTCCTTCCCCAGACTAACATGATAAGCTTCAGTATTGTCCTGCAGGGCATGCTTACTGTATGAACATCAGGGACTGTGCGAGATGGCCTTATCGCCTCGGCCATGGCTTGAGGCCGAGACAGGCGAAGTCATCCATGCAGTCAAATCGACCTACTGCGACTAGAAAAAAAAATAAAAACTTTTTGTGTGCTGGTAAGCCCAAAGAAAGTAGGGTCGGGCAATTAGGTGAGCCTACCGGGAGGTTTTCGGGGACTATAACGGCGCACTAGATCAAAGTCTCCAGCCATCCACAGTGCATCTCGACTCGCGTTTGGAGTCAATCTTACATGAGTGCTGACAAGTCTTATCTAAAATGAACATGTGAGGCGACTGTGGTCTCCACATGGCGCGGGCCGGACGATGTTGGGATTGCGAATACTACGACGCACTGATAGTTTGAGACGATCTTTGCTGCTTGTACGTCTCCGGCCGTGGAGTCTGGATGAGGGATATGCAACAGACACAGAAAAGCTGACGCTGACGCAGATCCGACGCCGTGGCACTCAACAGAGGTGCAGACGTATGTGGCCGTGACGGTTCCGAGTATCTTGCGCGTACAACCAAGATAATAAAAAGGCCCTGCAAAGGGCAAGGCGGCCTCCAACCATTGGCATGCGGCAAGGTAGGCGTATTAGCTAAAATAGGGCAGACTAGGGCCGAAGATTCGGCGGGTTGTCTGCCAATGGCTTGATTGGCCTGCCACCGAGTAAGGACCCTTGCCTTTTGGAGCTTTTCCTAATGGCTGGCCTGGAAACTTGAGGGTTGTGACGCCAACGGCTTGCTGATCTGCGGAACTCCGGTCCCAACCGTACTGTATGTTGCAATGTTGGCCTATTTTCTTTCTCTGCCTGAGGTGTACCGTGAACTGAGAATATGTCGGCTGGGCCGGCTGACTGACTATCACAGCAACGGTAGCTCACACGCGCTGAAGCTCGGACGCAGAGTTGGTCTTCAGCCGTCCACAGAGAGAGAAGACACAGAGGGCGCAGATGGAGGAGAAAGATGGACGAAGGGAAGGTCGGGTGTGGTCGCGCCAGTGGTGGGGTGAGGGCAGGTGGCGGCGCGCAGGGCGTTTGCTGTTGGTGAGCATGTATCCCATGCGTGCCGTTTTGTGTGACAGGATGGACAATGGCCGTATTTCAAACATAGCCTCTTTGACAATACAATTGAGTGATGCCGCCCGCGTTTATGTGCGTCATTGCCGCCACGAGCCTCAGTTCTTCGGAGACGTTGTTCACGTATTTGACTTGGCCTGGGGGAGCACTTGGGGCCACCGAATCGACGCCTTTCCAGCGGCCTCCGAACTCCGGAGTATTCTCAGCATCCGTGGCTTCCACTATTTGAGTGCAGAGAGCCCAGACCAATCTTACTTGCCGGATGGTAATCTGTCAATTGACTCTTTCTTTCTCTCTCTCTGCAACTCTCTTCCAATATGCGCTGGTCTGCCGAAGAAGACCGCATCCTGGCGGCGCGATGCAACGCTCAGATGAAGGGTGAGTCTCGGGAAGGGTTTTTTCCAAAGCACGTGAGCTCGGTGAAGGCTCACAACGCACAGAATCAGGCAGCGAGACGGTCCACGACTGGACTGACATCGCCCTTGCCCTTCCAAACAGAAATAATAAAGACTGCAGGAAGAGATGGGTGAATGTGGTCGCTGGCGACATTAGAAAGGGGCAGTGGACTGAAGAAGAGGACGAAGCCCTCATCGACGCCGTGAAGCGTTACCTCCCATACGGCTGGCCCGCCGTTGCACAGCGGTTGCAAAACCGCAGCCCAGACCAATGCGCCAAAAGATGGCAGCAGAGTCTGAATCCAGAACTGGATCACGGTGAATGGACAAAGGAAGAAGACGTGATTTTGCTTGAAGCTGTCAAGGCCGAGGGTCGAAGCTGGGTGAGGATCCGTGACGCCTACTTCCCACGCAGGGCCACCAACACCATCAAGAACCACTTCTCCATGATTCGAAAGAGGCAAGAATCAAGTGGAGACCACGAACTCTCAAGAGAACATTGTAAAAGGTCTCGTCGCTCCATCTCTGACTCTCCCTCAAAGCAAATAAAAAAAGAAAGGTCGGACAGCTGGACCCCGCCACTTGAGAGCGTACCGAGTGTCTCCTTTGGCTCAGTCTCGCCGTCCGTCAGCCCAATCAGCGACACAAGCGACTATCTGAACTCAATGCCTCAAGTCCAGCTGGACGTGGCCGGACAGCCGACACACGTTGATCCAAAACTGGTTGGTGGGGTATCACCGTCTGCCGTGTGGACTCCCAACAAGGAGCTGCAGCAGCAGGATTTCTCGGCTTGGTTTGAGGAGCAGACTATGGACTACAACAGCACGTGCTTTGGCTCTGAGCAATTATTCCACAGCTGGAACACCGATCTGGCCATGGATCTCGACAGGCCGACAGGCCCTCCAAAGGACGAGGATGAGGACAGCGACACAGACTTTCAACCGTCTTCTCCCTCTTCAACTGGCCAGGCCAGCGAGAGCGATGTTTCGAGCAATACCAGCGATTCCGTCTCACCGCGCGCCATCCGCGTCCTGATTCAGGATCCTTCGGCCGTCGTCATGGGAAAGCTCATGGATCTCGTCGCTTCTCACCCAAACAGCGTGAGCTTGGAAATGCAGAATTCAGCAGCCAGGCCGGTTGGCTGAAAGCTAGTGAATTTGTCTTTAGATAGTAAGGGGTGCACACGGAAGATTCAACCTCAACTTTTCTCTCTCTCTCTCTTTTCGACTCGACCACCGCTTGAGTTTGATACTCATGCGAATGGCCGCGTCACCAATCACAACATCATCAGAGGCGCATAGATCATCAACTTGATCGCCAGTCTCAGCACGCTTGACAGAACTTACTTTCATCAAATAGTCAGTCGGCGTTGCCTATAGAATACCCGGATACTCCTCAACAGACCGGGAAAGGAGAAACGAACCTTTGCAAAGAGATGCAAGGATATGTTTCTCTCTCCATCTGCTCATTTGTTGGGCTCTGCCACGAGCACGCATACTTCAACCTAATAACGAAATCATGATCAACTCTTTGTGATACCACGATTTAATAGCATGACGAAAAAAATATTATTATGATTTTAACATGCCAACCCATTACTACTTCTTCTCAATGCAGCCACATCCATGTGCTGATTTTGCTCTCTTCTCTGAGCAAGCAGCAAACTCTTTCTTCCGATTCAATGAGAAATGATATGTACGAAACGAAGACGGCTCGGCATCTCAAGGATGTCGTGTTGTCAATGTCAGATACCAATTGAAGGCCCCCCAAACAGTTGGCGCCACCTACGTCTTCTGTTCGATAGACACTTACCTCGTCTGCTATATGCATGATCAGCGTTATCTGACGTGCAGAAGCCATTGGAGTGAGCGATCCAAGAATTACCGAAAATGGTAAGGAGGTGGATTCCCGTACTTTTGGGGCCACCCTTTGGGTATGGACGGCACATGGAAAGCAAAACCATGCAGCCTCCCGCAGAAGGCTTTGATATGATGATCCCTGATAGGAGAAGCTTGGACAATACGGGCGCTTGTGCCCCGGTCTGGCCTCTGCCGAGTATAATTTCCGGTCTGTGTCTCCCGCATCTCCATATCAGCCATGATCGATCGTAACATATCTCGAGCAGCTGCAGCCATTGCCGCAGCCGCGGTATTCGTGACCTATCCGCTGCCACAGAGCCAGAGGAATCTCACTGAGAATCCTTTACACATATCACGCTTGCAGATCTGGCTGGCTGCTTACACCCGTCAAATGCCGTATCAGCGGGTGGACGACCATGCTTCTCCGGCCCTTTTTTGTGTTCGTTTTGGAGATTTGCGCGGAAAGGGCTGGAACGCGGCTGGTGCTACCGGAATCAGACTGTGTCCATGACCCGTATTCTCAATTGTCGTGATCGAGGTGTAGATTCGATCGATGCATCAAGCCGCTGTCCTCGAGACTCATTAGAGTGGTGCAGTTTGAAGTTGGAGTGGGGGCTAGTCTGTAGAGGCTTCGTTGAAGACGACGAGGCGACGGAGAGTCCTTCCCCTAGCCTGGTCGGAAAGGCACCATCTGATTGGTATTCTGCGATGCAATATGCAGCATCGAATGTGCTATGATTCGCATGGCTGGAACATGTACATTCAAGGCACCAGGCACATAATGAAGTTGTTCTGGGAGGGTCTCTAATGTCGTGAGTCGGCCCGAGGTCCACCGAAGGCCCGATGGCGGCCGTTACGTTTTGCGGAGAAGGATCAATTCTGACAACATTCTTCGAGAAATCTCATTGAAACGGTTCTGTGTAGTCGCAGCTGTCTCGTTCCTCCCCAAGGATAGTGATCAACCCGATTCAAAAGATACTCACATCTCATCACCTGCTGCGCGGGACCAATTGCCATGCGTGGCATCCAAGTGTCGCAATATGTCTCAGGACCTGATGCGCTGAAGGTCTGTCAATTTGGTCTCTGTCGGTGTCCAATTGAACTGAAGCTGACGAAGCGACTAGGTGACTGACTTGCCAGACCCAACACCAGAATCTGGCCAGTATACGATTGCGATTCACGCTTCTGCCACAAACTTCTTCGACCTGCTGCAGATTCGCGGCAAATACCAGCACCAACCTCCTCTGCCGTGGATATCGGGCGCCGAATTCGCTGGCCAGGTGATAGCGACACCAAAATCAGGCAAGGGCAAATTCAAGGTTGGCGACAGAGTCTTTGGCGCCTCTCAAGGTGGATATGCGACCAAGATCTGCGCCAAAGAGGAGCAGCTGCGGCCAGTTCCAAGCGGCTGGAGCTATGAAGATGCATCAGGTTTACACGTTACCGCGCCCACGAGTTATGCCGCTCTTGTAACTCGTGCTGGCATAAAGGCAGGAGATTGGGTTCTTGTTCATGCAGCTGCAGGAGGTGTTGGCTTGGCTGCGGTCCAGATTGCAAAGGCGTTTGGGGCCACAGTCGTGGCTACTGCAGGCACAAAGCACAAGCTTGATGTTGCCAAAAGCTTTGGAGCGGACCATGTTGTCGACTACAAGGAGAAGAACTGGCCCGACATTGTGAAGAAGTTGACGCCCAAGGGTCGCGGGGTAGATATCGTTTATGACCCAGTTGGCCTCATCGCACAAAGTATGAAATGCACAGCCTGGAACGGAAGACTACTGGTTATTGGATTTGCGGCAGGCGACATTGAGAAGATGGCAACCAACAGGATCCTCTTGAAGAATGTCAGTGTCGTTGGATTGCACTGGGGTGCCTATGCGATCAATGAGCCTGAGATGATACCTGTCGTGTGGGACGGCATCTTCAAGCTCATCAGTGAGGGCAAGTTTAAAGGTACTTGCTATACAGACAAGAAGTATGTTGGTCTCGAGCAAGTTGGACCAGCCCTCAAGGCGCTCGGTGCACGCGACACGTGGGGCAAGGTTGTCGTTACGGTGCCGCAGGACGAGGTAGCTAAGAGCAAGATCTGAGAAATGTATATAGCCAGGTCGTTATGGTTCTAATTTTGGACGAGTGCCAGATTTGTACATAAAAAACTTGATTCCTTGCAGAATAACAATTTTCATTTTGGCAATGAAGCGACGTGCAAGCATCACAAAAGATAATTTCTCGATTTGGAGGACAAAGACAAATGAGAAATGGCTCTCACTCGATCAGCAGACCTGTCTGGTGTGCTGCTCCTTGAATGTCGAGCACTGCATTCGAGCGAATTCGGCCTCGTCAAGACCGAAGCGAGGGTCCTTCGGTCTCGAAACTCGAATAATCCCAAGAGCCGAGGCTAGAAGTCCAGGAGCACGTCAACTCGCTCTGTTGTTATGAAGATCACTTTCAGTGCATAGCGAAGACCGTCTCTCGGCCGGCCCAGAATTCTATTTTCTGGACTTCTAATTATCATTATTTTTTCCCGCCGAGGTGAGCGCTAATTTGTCTTATACCTACCGCCAATTTTGCTCCATCTGTCTTGGACCCTGTTCGTGCCTCCGATGCCAGTATATACAGATTACGCCTAGCGCAACGCTTCCACCCGCACATTTAGTGGGGGGATGGACCGCCGACTAAATGGCATAACTAGTACTCTTTAAAATATGGTCGCTCATTTCCAACAACACAGGATTCGCCTCTGAGATTTTCGTGTGTCGGATGGTTTACGGAGCGGCCGTCCCACCAAAGAGTCGAGCATGGCGGCTTTATTTGCTCCAAAAAGGCTCATCTTACAACCACAGTAGGCTAAGAGCCGAAGACTTTTATTTGCTCAAGCCTCTGGATTCCATCTTCTGCGCGGTGGAGAAAGGGTGGTCGGAACAAATACCCAGAAGTGATTTCGCGTAAGCGCGCTGGGGCTGCAGGGGTGACAGATAGCGAGGTGAATGGTGATTAGGAGCTAGCTATTTGCTGGTTTAAAAGAGTATGTGGATTTGAGTCGACTTAAGCTCAACGACATTTAGGCTCTTGAGCTGATGTCACTGGTCTTAGATGTGATTGATCTGTTTTTCACGGTTTTTATCTGCGCTGCTGCAGTCAGCGTAGCAATGCTATCAGTGCATAAGCAATCAAGGGAAATGCACAAGGGGTGACGCACCTGTTGGCACAGGAAAAGGCCCATGGCGTGCAGAAGATAGCGCACAAGCCGTGGCTATTACCCTCATCATGGACTAACAAGGGCCAAGATCTGCAGCGAAGCTGACAGTCTTCCGAAGTCTAAATTAGTGGGAATCCGCCGAACCGCTCTGGAAGATTAGGTCGAGCCTTTGGAGCCAAGGGAATAAAGTTGCGGAATGCTTTGACTCGGGAGATCTTCTGGACGCACGAGACGACCTATTGGTGAGCCATTCATAACTGCATAAGATGGCGACTTCCAGCGCTGTAGATCACGACAGCACCCAACATCCGGAGCGAGCCGTTGCTCACCGGAAGCTCCAAAATGCCTCTTGTCATCAACCAAATACAGCCACTCAGAAGCCTTCAAGGACAAGCATCGATAGTGGGCGAGAGTATCGATCTTCGAGAAGATGGATTAGAGTTGTGACACTAGGGACAGGCCATTGCTATAGGTACCATGGGAAGGTCACCGGAAGGAAGCATGAGGCTCAAAAGACAACTGATTCAAGGGAAGTCCAGATTGAAGATCATTTTGACGCATAAAGTTCATGTCGAAGAGGGACTCGGCTCGCCCTTATCATTCTCACAGCTTCAGCGATTGTATCTTACATGTCAGCGTCGTGCCCCATGAAATGCACACAGCAGCTGAACTGAAAGAACAAACCAAGCACCAGGGAAGCAGAAAGCCACGCGTGAAGAGGCGTTTCGTCGTCTAGACTGGCCGAGTAGCGCGGAGTATACCGTACAAAAGCCCTTCACTCGGCCGCCACAGACCCCTCTGCTATGGCGTGCAAAGTCACTCGCTTGAGCTGCGCGTACATTTTGCATGGCATGCTGCATAACAGCCACTATATAGTGTCCATGACGGCACGAAAAATATCGGCCAATCGAACAGGCAATTGCTGCCTCCGTCCCTTAGCTCGTCGCAGCCCAAGTTTCGCGCCCTTGACTTCAAACTCGCAAAGATTGTCTCAAGTTCTATGGAACCGGCCGACAGTCTCTTCTGGCTCAACGAGCATTTAACTAGCAGGAGTAAGATGCCTGCGTCACTCGACACCCTTTTTGCTTCTTACCCGGGGCTCACAAGCTCGACCTCGCCCACGTCAGCACGTGGGGTTTGCCTCACTTCCAAAGAGGCTGGCCACGTTTTAAAGGCTTGAGAAGGGCCAGTAATAGTGCCATTAGCACACACGAGTCTTGAGACAGGTCTTCCCAAGTGCAGAATCTTAAGCAGGCAATGCTGGCAGAAGGACGGGGCAAGCGGTTCGGGCTAGCCCCCTGGATGCAGGGCCATTGGGGGGCCGAAGCAACGCAAACGAGAAAGCCCATGCCTTTGACTTCGGCGACCAGACTCTCCCGCTAGCGTCTGTAAGCGTTGTCTGCAAGAAGGCTACGGCTGTAAGCCACGTAAGCGTAATCCTGCATTAGGCGGCCGTGGATTGTGCCTGTCGCTTGGGGGAGGGGGGAGGAGTGTGCTAGGCGTCGCCTCTGGACTTGAAATGCGAGATAAGCCCCCACCACAAGACCTGTGCGTCTGCACAAACCTAAAAACCCAAGAGGCACCATCTGACACAATGGAAACTCTCCCAAAAGTTATGGCTGCTGATTCTTCCAAGGCACAGAGGCAACCTCGCCTCAGGTCCAGCTGCGATGCCTGCGGTGCGGCCAAACTCAAGTGCAGTCGTGGACAACCCAAGTGTGCTCGCTGTATCAACTGCAATCTGGAATGCCAGTACGGAGTCTCGCGGAAGAAGGGGCGACCTCAGCGAGACAAGCCTCGCACGCTGCAGACTCAAATTGTCACCATAAGTGACACAGATATGCCCGTGGGCCTTGTCCAGCATGACCGAAGCGCTAGCCTCAGCGATGCCGACACTTCCTTCTCGTGGGACACAGCACCCGGCAGCCACGAGGAGAACCTTGCCAGCGCCGAAGGTCTCATGATTGACATGGACAATAACAACAACAACCCCAGCTTTGGTCCCAATGCCTCGTCACTGATCGACTTGACCTACTTCAGATTTGACAATTGGCCGATGGCAGGTCAATGTGACAATCGAAACATTTTGCCTACAGCAAGTCCGCTGAATGATGACACCATCAGCAGCTCTTCACAAAGCCCTCTGGCAACGCTTCCACAGTCGAACCTGCAGACTGGGACAACCAAAAGTACACATCACGACGGTGGAGAGCTGGACTGTTCCCGAAAGGTCCACAATATCCTAGACAGGCTCTCTGTCGAAAGTGCAAGCAGATCTATCTTTGGTCAGACACCTCCTGGTCCTGCTGTTCCTGGTGATGCCAGCAGTGTGCCACTGGATCACATCTTGCACCTCAACCGTACCGCAATCGAATGCTTGGCCGATATTCTGAACTGCGCATGCGCAACAACTCCCAACATGATCTTGCTCTTTGCGGCCAACCTGTACCGCATCATGAGCTGGTACCATCAGGTCGCCACATCTTCCATGGTATCCGACCAGGGTGCTGGGGCCCGGCCTGAGACATTGTCGTGGGCGGCCACAAATCTGTCTGCCGTGACAGTGACACCGGTCAGACTGTCTGTTGGCTCATTTGGCATCGACGACCTACGCGTACAGACTGCCATGAAGATACAGCTCATCCTGGGAGAGATGAAGAGACTGGGCCATCTTGTGAATCACTTCATCGCGTCACATGGCATACCAGCCAGCCAATTCGCCGGGAGAGACCGAATTACTCTGCCAGGAGCCGCCAACCCATATCAAGGCTTTGATACATGGCTAGAGACTGAGCATTCCAGGATAGTTGAGACGTTGAGATCCCAACTGAGAGAGTGTGATGTTGATGGTTTCCACGATGTTGCCTCTCTTTGAATCTTTCTTTGGTTGCTGCATATGGTTTCCCGCAACTTCGACATGATCTTCATCATTTCTTTGATTGTCAATTTCAGCTTCCTTTACGCGGCGTGCAGCGTAATCATCATTGTAACGAATCTTTCATAAGTGGCTTTGTCGGCTTTCATCTGCACATGTGGTAATTCAAGGCATTCATACATAACAACTTCCTCTCTCTTTATCTAATCATCTGGCTACAATTTTCGCACACTTTCTCTATGTGAGTCTCTACCTGAGGCACACCCTGCAAGCCTGCACCCATAATCATCATCTCAAGCAGCAATTTACGTTGTAAGCTATATGCTCTGAGCTCTACATCTCGTGATCCGCATAACATCCAGCAGTCAATGAATGGCTCCCCAGAAACAAATTCATATTGCTTGGGAAAGCAGCACTCTCCGATATGAAGCCGCTGTTGAAGTCAACGAAATGTTTCAGATGGCCTTGTGCTTGGTGTATGGCAAATTAGCCGCATCAAGCAATGGTTGGCCATGGATTGAGTTTTTTTGGCCTTCCATCATCCCGCATCTGGTTGCAGCGCTCCCAATTCGGGCCTGCTCTGGCCATTCAGCCGTCGAATCGGGATTTTCTTTCGCTCGCATTGACCGAAACTCATTGTTTCATCTTTGTTCATTATATTCACATGGTAATAACGACTTGCTACCACCTCAACAAATTTTCCTTTTCCACGCTCTTATTCAGAAACCTGTACGCATGTCTGAGACTCGAATGTCTCCAACTCAAACAGTCCTGGCCCCGATGGCGGCCAACAATGAAACTTCAAGGATTCACATCCACAATGAGAGACACGCTAGATCCGGAATTCCTCTCAGACAATTATGCGCTGTCATTTTTCTTGGCTTATCTACCTGGTTCAAATCCTGCAAAAGCCGAATTTGTAAATTCATGGCCATGATAGTCGAGGCAAATCATGACAAAGATCGAAAAACATCCAGGTGAATCCTCTCTCTCTCTCCTCAACACATAAAGCTCTATGATTCGGCATCCTTGGATCTCGCGAACAGGGTTTACCGTCATGTGAGACATTTTCTTTTTGGGAATGGTGTACAGCAATGCTCGGCATTTCATCCCACGAGTCAATAACGGGACGGCATGTAGGTGCCGCATGTAACAATATCGTGCCGTTGTATAGTTGGGCTAGGGAGACTGGAACAAGGGCTCGATCCACCATAGAGTCTCGGGGCAATGCCTGTCTGCTCCCAGAGTTGTTCAGATGGACAATATCCACAGGTGGTTTCACGTACATTCTCACAGTCTAGATCATCCCACACGCTTGTTGGTGCAATTGGTGATCGGCCGGCTTTCCCAAAACAGCAAGTGGCCCCAGCCATTGAAGGATGACTGATCTGCTCTCGCGGCACGGTCACCCTGCCGCAAGGATTTTCGGGCAACACGAATCCAAAAGGAGCGGCTTTCCAAAGAATTGGGAAGCACTAATTGACAAGAGGTCAAGCTGCGCACTTGAAGATACGCATGTGTGAAACGCACAAGTAGCCAAATCACAGGTAAGCATGCTTCGGGGAAGGGTATGACCTCGAATTGGACGATAGGTAGCCAGTTCTACTCCTACGCAGCCCCACTCCATTCAAAGTCTGCTCAGAGTGGCCTTGGCGGCTCCATTTCCTTTGTCCTGCAGGCTACGTTGGCCCCTTGGTAGTCCAGCAGGTCACTTCTTGTGGCCAGACTATCCTCTTGCCATGCGCATTTTCAGAAAGACAGAGGCAAATCTCTGAGTTCTAGCCCCAACCGCAGTGATAGCGTCATGTACGAAGCTACAGGCATGCAATGTGATGTCGCTAATGCCTCACTCCAACTTCTTCGCATTCTGGTCTTTGCACCTCAATGTCATCAACGCCAGTCCAAGCAATAGGCTATCTGGCAGCGACAAGCCTGGCCAGATTCGTATAGGCGCAACCTGGTCCATTGGGCTCAAGGTTGGCTCGCGAGTACCCGGAGCCAAGCATTTGGTCGACGCCTGGGTGTGCGGCGGGTGATCTTCTCCTTCCCAGAAAGTCATGGGCATCACAGCGTACCCCACATGCTACGTTATGTAAGACGAGAAAGCAGCTTAGCTGCCAAGCGGGCGAAGGCTCCTGGCCCCGTAAACGAAACACGATTTTGGGCCTTTGCGGTGCATGTCCCGGGATGCAGCATGCTGGTCCCGGCGAAGATCTCTTGCACTTGCTGCTGCTGCAACGCGACAGGATAAGGACGAAACTCACAAAGGTTTGAAGTGTCTCCACACGGATCATCACGAGCTGACTTGAGCAATGACAATTTGGCGTAGGACTGACAAGCCGTTACGGTGAGAATACCCTTGCTTGGAGGCCCAGGGATGGACACGAATCGTCAGAAACGAGGATACCTTGATTCATGTTGGGCCGGAGGATGGACCCATCCTTGCTCCATGACCCCAAAAGATAGCCATCTGCCCCAATTTTCTACCTCGCCTGCCACAATGGACTATTCCCGTGCCTCGGTCTTTGAGAAGAGAAAGTTTTGATATCTTCCATTCCTTTAGGAGTGGGCCATGGTGGCTTTGTCTCCACTTGGGCATACTGCCCCCCCCTCCCCTTCCCCCAGCAGATGGAATGTGGGTGGGGAAATAACTGACTAGTAGCAGTCACAATAGGTTTCATGGTTTGCCTTGCTCCATCTTCGAAAGCTCGATAGTCTCATGGCTTTTCTTGGTCTATTTCTCAGAGACTCGCATCCCCCTCATCCCAAGCAATTTATGAGCAGAGAGGGTCTTTGGGTTTGGGGGGAGGGGGCCAGCACAGCATAGTGCTACTTGGGTAATGATTGAATGAGCACCCTTGGCTTCCCCTTTGACTTGAGCATATCGATGAACACTTAGAAGCAGTTTAAATGTAAAATATATTGACCATTGCCGATATAAATCCCTAGAATGTTCGCATAAGATGAGAGACTTTACTTTGGTTATAAGTGCGGCTCAAGGAACGTGCCAGCCTTGCCAAGGCCGCTGGGAATCTTGGATTTGCGCGCCAAACCGGCACGCGTCTCATTCACATTTCACTTTCATCAGGGCTTCATCTGCACACCCACACCAAAGATGGCACGAAGAGGACGCCCGCCGGTGCGCCAGTTGGCCAATGTGCGGTCATCGCGTCGTAAGCCTCTTGATTGTCGTTGAACATTGCTTGATGCAAAAGTGGACTGATGCAAAGGCAGGAACATCGACACCACTCGCTGTCGCAGACGATTCTGACGCTGCCGACATGACGCTGGACGCTGAGGAGGAGCAGCCGACATCCGATGACAACGCTGCAGAAGATGGAACCAGCGCGCTAGAGGCACCGACCAGTCCGGCAGAAGACTCACAGCAGGCCGACGAAGAAGCTTCAAATCCTCCAACTCCCCTCCCCGTGCCGCCTCCACGACGGAGAGGCCGACCTCCACGAGTGCGCCCTGATGGTTGGGACACTCCCGCCTTGGATGATGCGTCAGACTCAACGACACCACGAAGGCGAGGGCGCGGAGGCTGGCGTGGCGGCAGAGGTCGAGGCAGGGGCTCACGAGCATCTCAGCAGTCTACGCGGGTGCCCGTCGACAAGGACGGCAACACCATGGAGGTTGTCAATGACGAGGTCGCGGTGCCAGAAGATGAAGAAGGTGAGACCAAGGTTGACAAAAACGGAGTGCTGCTTGGCGGCCGAGAATATCGCGTGCGAACCTTCACCCTTGCTGGCAGAGAGGAACGGCTCTACATGCTTTCAACGGAGCCTGCACGTTGTACAGGCTTCCGGGACAGCTATCTATTCTTCACCAAGCACATGACGCTTTTCAAAATCATCATCGACGACGACGAGAAGCGCGATCTCATCGAGCGAGACCTCATCCCACATTCTTACAAGGGACGCGCCATCGGCGTGGTGACTGCGCGATCGGTGTTTCGCGAATTCGGCGCACGCATCGTCGTGGGTGGCAAGAAGGTGGTCGACGACTACAAAGTGGCAGAGGCAAAGGAGCGCGGTGACGTCGAGGGCGAGCTAGCCGATCCGTTGGACAAACTGCCTGAGAAAGGGCAAGAGTACAACCGCAACCAGTATGTCGCATGGCACGGCGCGAGCAGCGTTTACCACGACAAGCCGACGGTACCTCTGCAGAATGGACGTCCCATCCTAGGCAAGCGCAAGACGCCAATCACTTCAGCCAACTGGATGCTTGAACATGCGCGCGAGGCCAGCAGGTTCAACGCGATGCTGTCTGCAGAGAGAAAGGCCATCAACCACGGCATATACGAGCCACACACGAATCGCATGTTCTTCCCTCGAGCCATGCAACCCACACATGCTCGCTGGGAACGAGTGGCCGCTGATGATGATGCGGAGCCAGCACCAAAACGACAAAAGGTCCATGCCATAGCTGGCGGCATGGAGAATGGCGTGCACATGGTCAATGGCGACAGCCACAGCAACCAGCAAGCCAAGACAGTCTCGTTTCCCGGCATATCCAAGGTGGTGGGGCGCAACTTTCTCGTCATTGATAGCTACTTTCAGTCTCCGCCTCACGCGGCATGGCCGCCTCCAGGGCCGTCACCATTTAGCGGCTCGGACCACGCCAAATTTGACCTCGCCCGGAATGGACTACCTATGCTGACCGACGATGAGTTGCGCGACCTCCCTGACGAGTGCCGCCAGGCCTTCTTCGACGCCGCGTCGGAACAGGCTAAGTGGGTCGACGCCTGGGGCACTGAAGAGCGCGACGGCGGCAGGGCCGAGCTGAAGATTGGCGTTGGGCCCACGTAGCTGGCCGGACAATTACACAAGGTGGTTTTGGATCTTCTGATCTTGTCCTAGGTGTAGATTTCAAGCGACTTTCCGACCCACCTCTCAAGATTAAGCTGAGCCACTCGTGTCGTCGTTCGTCTCCTAGAAAAAGCCTACGAGGGAGGATCAAAGACACGTGCAAATTTATGAGGCACCAAATAAAGTCTAGATGCATAGTATTACAAAAAAGATCTACGGCAAGATCTTGCTGGCCGTCTCGGCCTGGTCTCGGTATGGCTTGAGCGCTATGGGCAGGTTGCCAGAGTATCCCACATCGCCCTCGACCGTCTCGAGCTTCTTGGTGACTTTGCCCACGAGCTTTGCGATCCACCGATCGTTGGCCACGGCGTCGACTGTCACCTTCTCGAGGCCGTGCTTGAGCTTCTCCTTTGTGCTGCGAGCCATTTCGCGGAAACCGTGCACGTCCTTTTCCAGCAGCTCGTCGGCGTCGCGCTCAATCTCGACAATCTTGGTCGCCTTGACGAGCGCAGCGATAAAGTCGAGCAGCTCCTGGTCGAAGCAGGCAGGCAGATGCACGTGCGAAGAGATTGTTGCGTTGGTCTGGTCGAGTTGGATTCTTTTGAGGTCCTTTTCGGCCTGCACCGTCTTGGGCAAGCCGTCGGCCTCATCGGCCTTGCGCTTCTTGTCGCGCTCGTCGTCTTCGGACGGTCGATCTGGGAGCAGGTGCTCGTGGTGTGGTAAAAGGCAGGATGGCACGGTGACGGTGGCGTCTGCACCCCCTAGGCGCACCACCTCTTTCAGAACATTCAGGGCGGCGCTTGTACGGTAGAGCATCACATCGTTGAACTTTAGCACAGCAATAATGTCAAACGCTACGTCCACGGGTACCTGGGCCACGCCGTGAATGTTGTCGAGCTGCAGGCAGAAGCTGGCGTCCGACAGCCACTTGGAAATACGGCTGTGCAGGTTCTGGATGTCGCTGTCGCTGTCCTGCGCGTAGCCCTTGAAGACGACTTGGTCAATGGTGCTCTCGAGCCAGGTGCCGGAGCCGCCTGCGGTGACAGACTGGATGAAGACGGGGTGGAAGTGGCTGAGCACGTTGAGCAGCAGGCGCAGCAGCAGCGGCAGCCGGTGCAGGAAGCGCCGCACCCAGGGCGGCGACAGCGTCTGCAGCGTCGTCACTTTGATCGAGTAGGCCGGTGGGTGAGAGACGGTGGGCTTGTTGTGTAGCTCTGCGCAGACGGCGGCGCGCAAGTCCTTGTCGTCCAAGAACTTTGACGTGTCTTGACCGCCAGCTGCGGAGAGCCGGCTCTTGACTGTCGCGATGCTCTGGACAATGATGCTCGTGTCGTGGATGTTTGCCAGGGCGTCCTGGTATCTCTGGGCGGCCTTGTGCTCGTGCCCACTCACCGATTTGGCCTGCTTGAGCGCAGCTTCTGGCGACTCGAGGCTCTGGGGTGCCTCATCTTTGGTCATGCGGTTCGTCATCTTGGTCTTGTCGCTCGAAGGCAGATCGAGACTGGATCTGGCCGCCTCTAGCATGCGCGAGTCCCTGTTGAGGACTTCTTCGTCCATGAGCGCGTCTCCATCGCTGTTCCTGGTGTTTGGGGCGAGTTCGTGGAAGTTCATCTCGTGTTCGCCGCCTGGGATCCGTTAGTATCTTTGCGACAAAGCTTTTCGAAGGAGCAGAGAATCTTACCTTTAACATTGCCATAGATGTCGCCAATATCAATCCTGCGGAACAGTTTGATCGTCACGAGGTCCACAATCAACGCGAGCTCGAGGTCGTCGGAGAGCTTGATGCCGACTTCCACGCCATGTGCACATATTGTGAGAGTCGACAAGGAGATTGTAATGCCGCGGATGACCATGAGCCCGTCCACATCGCGGTCAATCTCGAGCGCTGGCAGGTCGAACAGGGCAATCTTGTCTGCGGTGAAGTGCAGCTCTCTCAAGATCTGACGCAGCAGTCGCTGGATGATCCTGGAGGCTATGCCAAACTGGAAGATGCAAACAACTAATGTCGAGGGGTACGCGACTGCGGTGAACACCCACAACAGCAGCCATGAGGTTGCGCTGACAAGATAGGTGCCATTGATTGCGGCCAGCAGCACCCACAGAGGCATGTACGCCAGCACGCGGTCTCTGCCGCCCGCTACAAGACTTAGCGACAGCAACGGTGCTCCAGACAGGAGCCATTGGGTCGACATGCCCAGGTAGAAGGTTGCGACGAGACCGGCGAGGCCCATTAAAGTGCCAGCATGGCTCTGCGGCCTCTGTTCCTTCATCTTGTTCGTTGGCAAGGAAACCTAAGTATTTTTTTGTTATCGCATTTTCGAATCCGATTGCATCAATTTGGAAAGTTAAAATTTTAACTTGCTGTATGTCGCGTGTTTGCTCTGACTTCGCTTTGAGAAGAGGAAAAGAAGAGTACAACTGACGTCACAATGGCATTCCCATGTTCCCACCCATGGCTTCTATCCGCCGTCTTCCGGTCATCTGTTTTGTGGGGGAATCTAGATCTCTCTCGACTATTCACTATTTGTCTCAGTTAAAAGGACCAAATCAAAAGCTGAAGATATTTCACAATGGCGTGATGATACGACACAGTGCACTTTGCTCCTACATCCATTAATGGGGGAATGCATCTAGAAAGAAGCTTGCAGAGGGCAAGGTTTGGGTTGCAGTCAAGCATTTGATATCTTGTTTAATTCGTGATGGTTCTGTCAATGTTCTTATGCAACAAACTTCCAAAACTACCTGCTCTAACTATAGTGACATAAAATTACCAAAGTGTTTCCTGCAGCTCTGCATCTTCTTCCCGGCATCCAATCTGAACATGGATTGAATAGCTTGGCAAGGATTGCTTTTGCAGAGGCACAAATTCAAAAAGAACCTTCGTTGCCTTGAATTAACAACTGACCTACAGACTCAAATCCAAAAAGAAACCCCGCATTACAGTTTGTCAATATCCCGGCCATTGATAGTTGCACGCACATTGTCAATCAAAAATGTGGCATTGGAGACTTCGGTGGAAGAATACGGGCAGTATAGCTGAAAGTTGAAGCCGATTGGGGACGTGAAGTCGGTAAACGTGTACTGAACAGGCCCATACGGCTTGAGCGTGGTGCCGGAATACTTGGGGTCGAAGGCAACGATATTATAGGTCCGCCCGCTGTACGAGGGAAGTAATAGGAGGCAGCCACTGTCTCCATGAGTGCCGTTGGTGTAGTGCTGGGGGATGGCAACGTCAAAGGTCAGGTTGAAGTAGGATGACGTGGGCGGTGCGTTCAGCAGTCGATAAGTTTCCTGGTATAGGCGAACGTAACGGTCGAATCTGGGCCCTGTATACAGAACCCTTCAAGGGCGGTCAGACATGTCCGCAGAGTTAGCACATTATTATCTGGGAGGTACACTCACGCGACCGAATTGCCTCCCGGGAGTGTTGTGACGGAGGGTTGGGGCCCATCGAGCGGGAGAAGTTCCCAGTCTGCAGGAAGCTGCCCAGATGAAGTAGGATTTGGAATCGTCTTGGAGAAGTTGGCATTGCGCACACCAGTATCAAAGGGCGTAGCTGTGGGGGAGCAGGTCACGTCCTTGTACGGGGGGCCGTTGCATACCAAGCAGCCTCGCAGATTCGAAGCAAACAGGTACGTGCTATTGTCTGCGACGAAACCTTTTTCGCGTAGCGTCTTGTCATATATGTTGCATTGTCCAAACCTGGCACCTGGGGAATAACTGTATGCTACGCAGGCATTGATTGGGTCATAAGTGCCCGCGCAGGATTCATAACATGCTTCTTCTCCGCCGTTTGGTTCAACCAGGAAGCTTACGACGGCGGATGTGTCGTTTAATCGGCCCCTTGTGTAACACGTGTAATCTGTTGGAGGGGGTTGCTTAAACGTCTCCGGACTCAGACACGATGGCTTTGCAGGGACGGGCGTTTCCATGCAGCTGAAACATCCCTTGAGGTTGTAGAAGAAGTGATATTTGCTAGCGGGTTTGAAGCCCATGTTGAGCAGGGTGTTGCCGTATGTGTAGCAATAGCTATGTGCGGGATCTGTGCTGAACGAGATGCATCTGCTGTCCCGTGCGCAGATCCTGTAACAGCCGTATTTGTCCCCTAGTATGTCGGGTGGGTAGCAGTAAGATCCGAGCAGGTTGGGACTGGACAAGACGCCTGCGCCGTTGCAGGTGTAGCTCGATGGCCTTGGAAATATCTCAGTTACATGATACAGCGGACACGACGTCTTGGTCGGAGGCGGCACTGTGGTGGGCGAGGCTGAAACTGAAGTCGAGGCCGCAAGCCCCAAACTGAGCAAGCTGGTCAAGACAATGCACTGCAGAATGAGCGTCCCCATGCTTGTCATCTATTGTTGCTGCAACATGCTCTCAAGTACATGTCGACCGACGCATGCTGTTCTATTTGTAAGGGGAAAAAGTGGCGAGCTCGAGCATCATGCGGTTCGCTTAATGCTGCCGTCAGATTGGCCGTCAACACGGCAGCTCTGGGTCAGCACGAGGTCTAGCCACGACTTGGTGGCTGATAGAGTCCGAGCTGAAGATTATCTCATGCAATTTCATATTATCTGCATAGGATACCGTCGTTGTTCGTGGAGCATGACATCTATTCGGCCTGTCAAGTCTTGGGTGATGGAAGAAGAAGCTCTCTGGACTAAGGTTAGTGTGGAGATGGGCAGATTACATAACACCGAAAACAACGGGGGCTCTGATTAACCTATTCGAGCAAATGATTGACAGATAGCTGTGTGCGATTATCTCTCTATAAAGTGCTTCACGTCCAAAAGCATATCTCTCTACCATTCGAGTCAGTTTAGAGACTACGAACAAGTGTGCGCAAAGCATTTGCTGTACAGCTTTCTACCTGGCGGCAAGATGCGCCGCCTTTGACACTCACAGAAGAGGGGGACAAACAGAGGAGTAACTATCGTGTCATGCTGTGTCAACCTATCCATAAAATAAGGTGGCAGTAACCTGTTTTGCTGCTTTTGATCCAAAAGGGTCATCAACAGGCAATTCGAGGCCCACTCTCCTCCCTTCTGGGAAAGCGGTGGCCGCGCGTTCAAAAAGTCAATAAAAGGCGTTCCATGGATTTCCAAAGCTCATCCTGACTTTTACTTGATCTTATCATGACATATCTCTTACCTCAACATGAAGAACCTGTAAATCTCCGCATGTTGGAGAGATGCCAATTTCCCCCTTGCCAAGGATATGGACAAGTTGTTTTCTAATTTTCACTGTACATGCTGCCCAAGCTCGAATAATCTCCGACCCAAAAACGCTTAGAAGAGATGGAGGAGATTCTGCACTGCAACGTAGGCAAAACAGCACGGCCAATAGTATCAGTATTGAGTACATTAGAATCAAGATACGATGAAGCTCGTCATACTGAGAAACAGTGCACCAGACATAACTAAAACAGTCGCCACAATCAAAGTTATTGAACTTGAATACACGTTATGGATATTCCCTTGAAGAAGTATACGCTCTCTAATCTTGCGCAACAAGAGTAAGGCATTTCGATGGTCAGATCTTTGATCAAGAAAGGTGATTGAGCATTTCAGTCTATCAGAAGACCTGCTTTGTCGGATAGTGCGACGACCATGCACCCCAGCGAAGAGGGCAGCTGAATTGGCCAGTACGCAGTGTACATCTCGCAATGCCTAGGGAATCGCTTCATAGCCAGTGCCTGGGGCGTGGGCAGCGCGGTTGGAGAACAGCCAATAGATGATAAGGCCGACGATTGGGAAGATAAACACCAGAACACACCAGAGGAGCTTGTGCGAAGGGGGGCGGGTCGACTTGAGCACTTCGACTGTAGTGATGAACCTGATTAGCTTTCTGCTCCCACTAGAGGAGAGAGCTGTTGCTTACTGAAAACAAGAATGTCCAGGATCAACACAATGAAGCCAATAATTCCACCACCAGCTCCGTACTGCCAGGCATTTCCGTGTCCTGCAGCGGTGAATTCTTTGGCCATGGCCAGAGAGGCGAGGCAAGAGATCAGCAGCTGGAAAAGCATCTTTACTTATCGAGTTTTGAGATTTGGATTTGAGTTTTGGGGAGATGTCGATGAGTGCAGAGTTGAAAGAAACCAACGAGATGTGGGGATTGTCCAAGGCAGCAGCTTGGCAACCGCGGGGCTAATGACGCAACGATTTTCAGCTGCTCCGGATCTGCTTATCTATACTGCAGGATCAACCGAGAGGATCGACGACATGGTTCACGATGGCTGGCCTGCAAAAACACGTCTAGGATACATATTCCAGAGGCTAAGGTCAATCTGTGTTTGCATGAATTTTGACAGGTATTCGCGATGCGCCCTGGGGTCCCTCGGGTCGACTGTTGCTTTTGCGGTAGGGGAAGCTCTGCAACGGCTTGCAGTTGCCATTGGCTTAGATGGGCACTTAATTTCAAATTGAAGGGTGGCACAATTCACCTCGCGCCATCTAAATTTGCGAGAGATGGAGTCACCAAGCGGTCAAGTCATCATGCTGCAGAGATATTGCAAATTGCTTGTCCATTCCAAAAAATGAGTGTGTTGAATCCTACTGAATGTGTGACAGATATCTAGCCAAGACATGCAGACGATTCGCCTGAAACACACGCTAATGTCCTTCTACCTGGTTTCTCGTTGAACACCTTTCCCCAATGCCGTGGTTGACCATGCTCGTCCTTTGTGGCTATACCCTTATTTGAAAGGCGCGCCAATGGAGATCTGGAGGCTGTTGACCTTCTCTCCAGCGCCAGACTGGAAAGTGCCTGCAACCTCGGCTTGGCCAGCTGGGTGAGGCTCGTCGTACTGCAGGGCGTATCCGCGGTGGTCCAGCTCCAGCTGGTGCACAAACTTGGCGTACTGGTTGTTGACGTCGTTGGCGTAGTAGGTCTTCTCGCTTGGACCGTTGATCTGGTAGTTTCCTTCCTTCAGCAGGAGCGTGCCGCGGTTGAAAGCCGCACACAGGATGGGGTCGATGAGCTTCGTCGTTGCGCTGCCCTCGGGGTTGGCGAATGGGCCGTCGTTGCAGCTGTAGATGTCCGTCGTCTTGGGCTTGGCCCACTTGAAGTTGTCGACGACAAGGCTGCCGCTCTTGACACGTCCCGTGTGGTTCTTCTTGGCTGCCTCGTCGTAGATGATGAGGTCCTGGTTGGTGAAACGGTCAAACACCTGGCTAATGTAGCTGTCAAAGTACGTGGCCAGGCCGCCTGGGGCCTTGGCCTTGTTGGGGCTCAGGGTGCGGAGTTTGTTCTGGATGCAGAGCTGTCCCCAAGGATACTTGCTCTGGTTGGACAGGCCAGACAGGAGCTTGCACAGCTGCGACACGCCATCGGCGGGCATGCCAGGCACCACCTGGTTGGTGTTTGAGGCTGACGAGTACTTGGCGCCAATGATCAGACCGACAAAGTCGACGAAGCTGAGGTTGCCAAACACGCTGGCGTCGTCGCCGACGTTGACCTCCAGGAAGCCCCAGTTGATCTTGTAGTTGGGGTCCGAGGGATTCTCGGCGGCTGGAGCCGCAGTCTGGCCGGCGTCGTTGACAACCCACTTCATGGAGCCGTCCGAGATGTAGATTCGGCCACTGTTGAATCCAGTCTTGAGCGTGAAGTTGTACGAGGACCCCTTGCCACCCTTGACCGAGTGCTCAATCTTGGAGTTGTCGACGGTGCCCTGGGCCGTGGGATGGTAGGCTTTGCCGTCTGGCCCGATGAAGGAGATTCCAGCCTGGTTCGCGGGTTGGAAGGTCATGTAGATCTTGACCTTGCTGCTGTCCAGGTTGTTCTTGAACTGGAATGGCACCGAGATGGCCGCAGCAGCAGCATGAGGGGCAGTGTCGAACCCTGGAGGTGCAGGAATGTTCTTGTACGGAGTGAAGTCCAATTCTTGATACAGCGCAGCGTCGTCGCTGCTGGATGGAGCTGGAGCTGCGAAGGTGGTGCTGCCAGCCAGCAGCATTGCAGCCACTGCTGCGGAAAAGACTTGCTTCATGATTCACGTCGGACTTGGTGTGAGAGATGGAGATGTTTTCCTTTCTCTGTTTGTTGTTTCTCTTGTCGAATGGTTGGGTATACTTCAAGGACGAATATGTGCCCTTATATACGTCCAGTCCCACTGGTGATTGCCTGATCGCCAGCACCTTAGACGTTCCCATCTCGATGCTTTCTGGCCGGCCAGCGAGGGGCTGAGCTGTCGACGGTCTCGGCTCGTGGTTTACGAGATGCGCTCGCGACATCGACTTCATGTCAAGAGTGCATTGAGAGACCAGGGCGTTAGACTTGTTCGCCATGTGCATACTGATTGGCCGGGTACCTGGGAACGATGCCCTGATGGCCCGCATTACCACGGTGCTAGTCCATATTCGATCCCATCAGCCTCACAAGCACCGTTTGGTAAGCGGACAGACCGGTTGCCGAAGTTACACTGCACGGCATGCCTGGCCCTCGTGGCTGATCTACCTCCCGAGTTCTCGGCCCCTGCCGAAGATTTGCAACCTTCAGCCGCCATTGACAAAGGCATGAACCTGAAGACTTGTCGAAAACTTCGACGTCCTATGCCTGATCCGGTCATATTGTGAGAATAGCCTCAATCTGAGGTATAATATGCAATCCAAGATGCAGCCAAGGCTCACTGCAAGTGGTCGCTTCCGGTTGCTCCTGCTTGCTTGTGGTGCTTTTATGCACAGTCATGCCCCAATCAGGTAGTTTGAACCTACAATCTTGTCCACCAGCGTGGTCTCGGTGTGCCTTCGGCAGACTGCTAAGGTTTGCTGAAGCTGAGTTGAAGCTTGCGGTGGCTTGTCGGGCAACTTGCATTACGTGCGGTCTTTTCAAGTAAACCTTCTCATTGCGTGCAGTCCAATGCAAATTTCCTTATACTCGATGGGGCATGTTTGTAAGTGTGTTAAAGGCGCGGATCTCTTGTCCGGTGCGCTAGACTTGAGCTGATTTGCCTAGCAGAAATGGCCATGCTGGAAACTGCGCAAAGTTGCAACAGGGGAGCCTCCTCACCGACTTGTGCATAAACTCTAATGGCGCAATCAGTCAGACATGAGTAATATTTGAGGGTACAGTAATCCGATTGAGAACGGTGAAGGTGCCGGCGGTCTGGAGCAAGTGAACTCTCTGTCGCCTACATGCCACCCAAGCCCTTGCTGCCATGATCTAGCTCGAAGTCAATTCTTTTTCAGTAGTGAAGATGACAGCGGCAACGGCAGCCTCAGGGGCAAGTTGTAAGGTTTTACCTTCTTCCTCTCAAGAAGGAGCGGAAACTTTCTTGGCCATGCAAGGCAATGCAAAAGAGGCGGAGAGCCTTTGATGCGAGGATAATACTGCAGAAGGTGGTGTCGACTGATGCAGAAGGTACGCAGGCTAATTGGTGCGCCTTTTTTTGGGGCTTCCCCTTACAGAGTCAGGGCGGCCCCACGGATGCGGTACAATATGGGCCAAGAGCTATACATAGTAGCGTAGAACTGCAACGACGGCTGCAGCAAGGCTCTAGCAAGCGAACTCGAGACTCTCTGTAGAGCTTAGCTAATACTGTATTATTTCTGTAAGTTTTTATACCCATGTGGAGAGTGTTCGAAAATGATTGGTTGAAATGCCTGCTACGGGAGCGCGTGACGGTTCGAGCCTAATGGGCCTTCTAGAGCATCGGATACTTATCTGCGCTCTTTCAATAGTCCTGACAGAACAAGAGTCTTTCATGCCCCTTTTTAATGGTGGAACTATTTTTTTTTCTTGAGAAGGACTTTGGGATCGGTTCGACTTGAACAAAACATATGATCCGAACAACAGCTCCATGGAAGGGATTTGGGCCTCCCAAAGAGACATGGCAGGAGATTCCTTAAGACGATCTGGTTCGTCAAGTGTCAGGATGGCGAGGTTCGGCAGTTAGCCTTGAAATCTTCGCTGTCCAGTCGAAGGAAATATGCATGGCTTGAGCGTGGCTTTGAGTCGCATACTGGATGCTCCTGACAATTCCGACTTGCGATCAGAACGACGATTGCGCGACAATCGCGTGATTACTTGGCTTCGTGCGGAAATCGCAGCTTCTAGATAGCTCTATATTCGTTTCGTCTCTTGAGTTCTCCCGATAGAGCCCAGGAATTGCGCGATTTTGGGGCTACTCTTGCCCTTAATAGGCTGTTGTCCGTGCAGCAATCTGCCACTAAAACACTGGCAAATGGGACCATGTGCCATTGTGGCCACCTTGAGAACATAAAAGGAAGCCAGATACCACCAAGGCAGAAGCCTGGCAACAATCAATATGCTGCATGGTTGCTGTCTAAGACCAGGACGTCTGAACACCTAAGGGACAAGGACCCCTGCCTGAGCGTAAGTCCTCAGGGAACTCAAGCTAGATCGAGTGTAATCGCGAAGAAATATCACACGACTAAACCACATTCATTTGACGAGTTCTGTGATGAATTGAATTTACGGTGCGATGGACAATATCACTTACGTACACAGTCCTGGAGTTTGCCACGGCAATAACGGAGACTGTGATCTGAGACGGCATTGCCGTGTCAAAAGTGGCGAGTCTTGATGGCCTGTATGTCGACCAAGGAGGATGCTGCTCGAATGATGAATCATTGCAGTCCGACTCGCAGACAATAGGGGCCGAGCAACTCTGACCAGGTGAAGATACCTCTAGAATGCGGACATTGAAGAGGCTCGGCGGACTTTCGCGTCAGCGCCAAGCTCGTTCAGGTTCTCCCGTGCCTCTAAGGTGAGCAAGCATTGTATAGATCGCTGCCTCTAACGTGCTGGGCATTCAAGGACTGTCTTCCCCTGCCAAGAACTGGCGCTCAGTACCTCCTCTCATCACCAGGATACTAAATTGCTCCTTGCGTCTAATGGATCAGACAAGAAGATATCTGACATGTTGTCTTTAAGCGCCCGGAGATATCTCAAAATCAAAATATGCTGTCAGAATCACATCGGCGGCTCGGTCAAGTCGGGCCGATGTAGCTGCCATGTTTTGGTGCATCAGATATCACAGAAACCTGCTGTTACCCGCTTTTAAGTCCGAGCGTTGTAAGGCTGCCAAGGCTATATACTGGTGTCTCCATTGGGGAAAAGCATTTGGGGGCTTGGAAAGTACATCAGTCAATTGGCTGGAGGCGCTCAGAAGCCGTGCACTTTCAGTCTAGACGTAAGCCATCACGGACTTAGGCATTAGGCTAGGTCGGACAGTGGCCTCTGTCATAGTCAGAAATTGTTCATATAAAGCGTGCTCACGGTGGAAACAATTTCCTGAAGTAAAAGTCAGCTCGATTCAAAGAGAAGAAATCTTTCAAGGGGCAACGAAAGCTTACAAACAAAATGTCTTCCGCCAATTTCCTCAAGAAAGTCGCCATTGTTGGTGTGAGTAACACCGTAAGCCCCGCCTTAGCTCAAGGACATTGCTGAAATCGTATCCCATTAGGCGGGTGGAAACTGTGGCAAGCACATTGCGCAAGCGCTGCTTAGCTCCAACAAACATCAAGTCACTGCGTTGACGAGGCCCGACAGCAAGTCTGAGCTTCCTGCCGGCATCCAGTCTGTCAAGGTGGACTATGAAGACCCATCTTCCCTTGCCAAGGCACTCGAGGGCCAGGACGCTCTTGTCATCACCCTGGGAACGCAGGCGCCGGCACATCACGGCAGTAACCTCATCAAGGCCGCAGCTGAAGCAAATGTGAAGTGGATCCTGCCCAACGAGTGGGGCTTCAACACGTCCAACGAAACCTTGGCTGTTGAGGCCATGATGGGCCACGACGGAAAGAAACCAGCCCGCGAGCTCATCACAAGCTTGGGCAAGAGCTCCTGGACTGCTGTTGTGACGGGTTTCTGGTACGAGTGGAGTCTGGCCATCCCCCCAGCGTACGGCTTCGACTTCGAGAAGCGTGCCGTCACGTTCTACGACGAGGGCGAGGCCCGCATCCAGACTTCGACCTGGCCACAGGTTGGCCGCGCAGTTGCAAGCCTGCTTAGCCTTCCAATCCGCTCTGAAAAGGGTGAGGCGTCGCTTGAGCAGTTCCGAAACAAGTACTGCTTTGTGGAATCCTTCACCGCCAGCCAGAAGGACATGTTTGAGTCTGTCCTGCGTGTGACGGGGTCGAGCCGAGACCAGTGGACAATCACCAAGCAGCCATCCAAGGAGCGATACGAGAAGGGCACGGAGAAGCTCAAAACTGGCGACATGATGGGCTTTGTGGAGGGATTGTATTCGCGTGTTCTCTTCCCTGACGGCTCAGGAGACGTCACCCAGTCCGGCAACAAGCTGAGCAACGATGTCCTGGGATTGCCAAAAGAGGACATTGACAGCGCCACCAAGGTTGCGATCGAACGGGCCAAGGCGACTGCCAGCCATTGGCAATAGACCAAACATTATGAACATGTAGCTATGCAACGGTTAGGTAGAATGGAAAGAACTTTGATCAAAATTGAGATGTGCAACTTCTAGGGGAATTGCAGGAAAGGTTTTCTGCTATCACTTTGACTTTCCATCAGTATCAGTGGCAAACTATCCCTGCAACGTAACTCTCTCTCTCTATATGACCACATCCGCACGCAGATTTTCTCTTCCCGTGCTGCATGGAAGACGCGATCCTCTCCAGCAGAGAGCCATGTTATTTGCCAGCGCTGCCTTTTTTCTGGCCCTTTGCATTTCTGCATAAATCTAGTGTTCCCATCAGGTTATCCTCGACGGACGTCATCCAGCGTTCGAAATTGGTATGCTTATGTTTTCAGTCTCCCTCCGTCGCCATCACCATACAAAAAGATTGCAGGGCATATTGTTCTTTTAAATCGCGTTCATTCTTATTGCTTCGGCCCGTCCAAGTATAGACTACAATATCATGTGGTGTCGGCAGGATCGATCGCTCCGTAGCGTCCAGAAAACCATAATGTAAAAATCGTGTAGAGTAGCTTTGTTTTTCCTATGCTCTGCAAATAGCTCCGGAGCAGTATCCTTGATGAGTGCTCTGGGCCAATCTCTGGAAAGGTGGACTTACATCAGCATGGCGTTTTCGGACTGCAAGATTAGATATGTAGCCTGCTTGCCCAGCCACACTGACATTTTCTTTCTAGATCTATCAGCAGCCATATTGCATGGTGGCGGTCCATTCCACGCCTCAGGTGATGCTGAATGCAATAAATCCCGTGACTTTTTCTCTAGACCCAACCTTTAATCTCTAGCAATAGAAATTGGCGCCTCTCAGGTGCAGTAGGTTCGGCCGAAACGTCAAGACCTTAGCATACCTTATTGGAATCCTGTTTGGAAGAATTGTCTAAGCTGTCGATGTCTGCGAATAGCATATTGCTGACTGTAAGTGTACGTTAGACCAACAAACGCGCAGAGGCGTTCAGCCTTAGACATCTTTGGCAGTGATAGTCGGAACTGAAGGGTCAGCTCATACACGACATTATGATATGCGCAATTTCAGCAGCTTCTCAGAAAATATGGAATATTCTCAAGAAGCGTAACGGGCCGTCTTTGTATCTTTCCACAAGGATCTTCTCTCGGTTAGTAGCCGCAGCCTTCCTTTGAGACAATTACATCAGTGACAATCCTTTCGGTGCATCAGGAAAGGAAAACTTCGAAATGACGCATGCCAATAAAAGAATTTTATATTATAATGAGAAGCTAACCCACCTAGATTGAAACTGAAGTTTCCATTCACTCTTCTGGGCAAAGGAGAATGACACTCTTGTGCACCACACGTAGCCGCTTAGTAGTACTTGGAGAAGGGAAATCCCAAGATTTGCATGTCCGTTGCGCCTCCTTTTGACAAAGAGCTTGGGTCAGATAAGCTAGAATGTTCTAAATTAGAATTCCAGCTGAGGCTATTGGGCTATTATGGTCACTGACTGTGACGCCAGAGCCCCAGCAAAGCACTGGGGTCTTGGGTCAAATCATTGCCAGTTCAGGATACTCGAGCAGGCTTAGCGCTGCTATTTTCGGGTGGTCGAGCAGCACCAATTCTTCGTAGCGCCCGTCAAATTTAGCTTGTGGGCCGAAGCTTGTTGTCCTGCGTCATTGGTGTAATGGCTCTAATGACGAAGGCGCCCATAAGGACAGAAGGTCCGATGTTTGATGAGTATCGATCGACACATACATAAATACATGATGGTCTGCTGCCTTGCTGGAGAAGATATCCACAAAGCACCTTTTCACCAGCGCAGAACAACCTAATACTCCAAAACGGCTACCTTCTTCGACATCTTCACCAAATCAATTAATTCTACCACACCAATCAAAATGAAGTACCGGGTCCTCATCGCAGCCTTCGCAGCTCTGGTTGCTGCCGCTCCAGCCGCAGAGAATGCCAGCACCACACCGGCCGCTGCACCCACGTTCAATTGCGTCGAGGCCTTCAGCACCTGCCTGCAGACCGAGGGCTACAACGGCAAAAACGACGGCTACGCCGCAAAGGACTGCAGCCAGAAGATCCAAAAGTGTGGCGACTGCGCCAAGCAAGAAACCCAGTGCTGGGCCAGCGCCTTCAGCTCCAAGCCGTCGGGCGTCGACTGCACCGCGCAGTCGGCCGAGTGCTACTTCAAGACGTGGAACCCCTCGACGACCCGCGGCCAGTACTACGACTGCGGCTCGGCGATTGCGACGTGCAATAGCCAACCTTTCCTCAACCACGCCGTGTGCGCGCAGGTCATGAACCGGTGCCAGGCGTGCCAGACGGACGAGGAAAAGTGCCGCACAGGACCTGACGCGAACCAGGCTCTCTGCTCGAGCAACGCGTCCGGCTGCTTCTACAAGGCCGTTGGCGGCAAGTAGATACGTTCGAGTGGGAAATGGAGGTCAGTAACTTTTAATCTTTTAATGAAGTCGGATGAGAAGCATAGGGCACGGTAGGCAACTCGAAAACGGACGGTCCTTGGAACATGAAAATGTTGTTAGCTTTTTACTTGACATGACTCCTCAGCGAATGCATTCTCTACTACAATTTTTTGACCATTTCATCCTGACCTAGCAAAGGGAAAGTCCATGGACCTGTCTGTTACTTGTCTCTGGCTGTCCACGCTTGACTGATTCTTGTCCATTGCTTACTTGCCCTTCTGTCAAAAAGGGTCCCCTTTTCCCCTCCCCCTCCAATAAGCACTTGTTCTTTATTTGTAGTTGTCGAGTTTTCAAAATTCAAAATGCTACGTTGTGCTCACGTCAGGGCAAAAAACGGTCACTGTCCTCTCTTCAATTGTTCCTCCAGGCTAATCGAGTCAAGCCCTTCGAGAAAAAGATTCGTAGACAGAATAGTCACAAAAGATACTGGCCGACCATGTCTTCTGCTTTTCTTTTTAAAGTGTTTCTTTAGGTCTTTGATGGATCAAAGACTTGAATAGGATCAAAAGCATCGTTAGGGTCCAAAAACTTAGATCCCCCACAAAATGCAACGCTGCCACTTTTGTTTTGTGACTTTGGCCCGCCGCCGACCAACCTACGCAAGCCACCGCCTGTCAATTGGCTCCACCACAGGGGCAAAAGGCCTTTTCCATACGCCAAAACACCCAAAAGATCGCCTTGTATAGTGAGGTGACTGTAGCATTTCTAGGAGTGCGGAAACAAGAGTAAAATCTGACAGCAGTAGTGGCCCTAGTTCTAACCCTCTTCTAGAGATCATGCCACCCCTTGTCTTCAAGTCTTATATATATAGAGCTTGTCAGGTGTGTTTAAGATAGATGTTTCTCTACACTACGTCCCGAATCAAGACCAAGAAAATAAACGCAACTTGCATAGAGTCATATTAATTTATCTTCACTGTAAGTATTTACCATATGGTCGAGAGCATACTCTAACCCAGTCGCACGCAAGATGCTCGCCCATTTCCTCTTCGCCGTGGGCGCCACAGCTGCTGCTCTGACTGGCAGCCAGACCAGCCCTGCCGGAGACTGTGACGGTGTCCTCTTCACTGCATACACGACTGCTGGCGGCGACTGCCAGGGCGCAAGCACAACCACCTGCTTCCCATATGGTACCTGCGCCGTACTGTCCGAGCCGGCGTACAGCTGGAGCAGCGTCGGCGGTAACAACGGCGACGGCTACGTCTACACTGGCGCGGGCTGCAGCGGCGACTACTTTACGGAGCACTTTGACGCCAACAACGTCTGCTTCGAGCCAGAGGGTCTGGGAGGTGAGAAGGGCAGCACCATCTCGAGCTTCTGCGTTGCTCCTGGAAACGCCAAATGCGCCGCTGTTTAAGGAACAAGACATCAAAAGTCGTACAAGAGTTGTCATGATGCTGGCCACTGTGGAGTTGCTGCAAAAAAGCTAGATTAGCATACGAAATACATTTCATGACTCGTCTTTGTTGGGCATTTCGGTATCTTGAGCAGGCACCGATGGTACTTCACTGCTCAGTTCGGCCAGGAAACGGTCTGCCTTTGCTCCAGATCGCTTGGCGTTGACCAGCTCTCTGCGCTCCTGTATCTCGCGCCTTCGTTTGGCCTTTCTTGCCTGCAGTTGTGCCTCCTTCTCGCTTCGCTGCAGTTCTGTCTCTTCTCGCTCTCGGTCGAGGTCTCGCATTTGCTCCTGGCGCAACTCCTCGTCTTTGCTGAACTGGAAGAAGCCTGTGCCCTTGGTGCGGACCTCCTTTGTGGCGTCGTAGTGCACTGCCTCTGGTGGTGTGAGCTCTCTATCACGCTTTGCGGCCAGTTCGGCCATTCGTTCCGCGGCTGGAGCATCCAGGTCAAAGGCTTGGTGTTGCACAGTGTCGCCATAGATGAGCTGTGAAGGCTGTGCAGGACGTGCTGTATCCTGCTGTTCCTCCAGACCTGCCTTGATTCTCTCTGCGCGACGTGCATCCAGTGTGGAACCTATGCGTGTTCGGCCCAGCTCATCGATGTATTCCACCTTTTCGAAGCTGGCGCCATCTTCTTCTTCATCTGACGACGAGGTCAAGTCAGAGTCGGCAGAGCTGGGATGTCGCTCTGCCCACTTGCGATCAAAGTCTACCATGTGCTTCTCGTCATTGTCGTCGATATCCCCTCGCTTGAGTGCCGCGTAGATGCGCGCCTTCTCCTCCATCTTGCGCTTGGATCTCTTGTAGTCGTCATCTTCGAGCGGCGCAGACGAGTGGCTCCGCTTGAGATCTTTGCTGGAAGATTTGCTTGAGTCTGTGTCCTTTGTCCTGCTTTTATTCTCTCTCTGGAGGCTGGCAAGGTCGATCTTGTTCGGTTTGGCAGTCCGAGCGCGGCCAGCCTTGGATGCTGACGACGACGACGACGCAGCTATTAAGGAGGAGAGGGCATTGCTAAAGTTGTTATTAGAAGCTGTGGCGGGAGCCGAGCTGTTGGCTTTGCTTGTCCTCTTGATCCCATAGAGCTTGCTGGGATGGCCTGACATGGCAACAAGATTGAATCTGCGGCGATGTTTGGCGCTGTTAATCGCCTCTCTTTACATTTTTGCTGGCGGGGCGATCTCTTGCGGCTCCAAATCTGGCACCAAGACTTCACAATACAACCATTTCATGTGGGCCAATTTTCAAAGTATGCTGGATTAAATAAGAAGTTTTCTCATATTTTCGAAGAGTTGAACAATTTCTGACCAATATCTTCTTTACAAGTCATCAAAGGCGAGTATTTCATGTCAATCCAAGACCTACCGATGAAAATCTCTCACTGGGAGATCAGTCCTGACAATGATCTCAGACGTCTTTGGACTCTCAGTTAGTTGATTGACTGATTGATCAACTGTTGAGTCATCATATAAAGCATGGATCTGAAAGAAGCATTTGAATAGAAGAAGACAATTTTATGAAAGTGACTGATCAACGGAATACTGTCAGGTAAAAATTCCCCCACCTTTGGTGACGGCATCGCATTGAAAAAGGACAAAATATGCCCCACCTGCAAAATGTTTTCTCTACGTAGCAATTCAAACCTTTCCCCTCCGCCTTTCCCTTTAAGAAAATACCATGCCCGCAAAGAACATCTACGTCGCCGTCATCGGCGCTGGCGGCGTCGGCAAGGCGTTTTTGAATCAGCTCGAAGCCCTGGCGCACCGCTACCTGTCGTCGCCGACCGCGCCCACGCACCTGTCGCTTGTCTACATCGCGCGCTCCTCCAAGGCCGTTGCGGCCAAATCGTTTGAGGAGCCCATAGCCTTTTCGTCTTGGGCAGACTCGCTCGATGCCTCGACAGCAGCACCTCTACAACCAGCGGCTCTGGCCGACTTCCTCCGAAAAGCACCAGCTCCAGGCCGCTCGATTGTGGTGGACAACACCAGCGACCAGGCCGTCGCGTCAAGCTATATCACTTACCTCTCAAATGGCATCAGCGTGGTCACGCCAAACAAGAAGGCGTTTTCTGGAGACATGCAGCTCTGGCAGAGCATCTTCGCAGCCGCCGCCAACGGGACAGGCCCGCCAGAGGCAGGATACGTCTTCCACGAAGCTTCGGTAGGTGCAGGTCTGCCGGTCATTTCGACCCTCAAGGACCTGACCGAGACGGGCGATATTGTCACGCGCATCGAGGGCGTCTTCAGCGGCACAATGTCGTTTCTGTTCAACAGCTTCATGCCAGTGGGGTCAGGGCAAGGGGGTGCCTTCAGTGCCGAGGTGCGCAACGCAAGGGATCTGGGATACACTGAGCCAGATCCAAGAGATGATCTCAACGGTCTAGACGTTGCGCGCAAGTGCACAATCCTGGCACGCCTAGCAGGAGTCGCTGTAGAGTCACCAACCAGCTTCCCCGTACAGAGCCTCATCCCAAAGGAGCTCGAGACTGTCGCAAGTGGCAACGAGTTTGTGGATCGCCTGCCCGAATTCGACGCCCAAGTCGAAAAGATCAAGGCCGAGGCAGCCCAGGAGGGCAAGGTGCTGCGCTATGTGGGCACCGTCGACGTGCTCAAGGGAGAGTGTGAGGTGGGCCTGCGCAAGTTTGATCCCAGCCATCCCATTGGCGGCCTCAAGGGCAGCGACAACATCATCAGCTTCAGCAGCAAGCGCTACGAGGCCAGCCCGCTTGTCATCCAGGGGTCTGGCGCGGGCGCCGAGGTGACGGCCATGGGCGTTGTGTCGGACCTAATCAAGGTGTGCGGGCTGCTGCGATAGTCCCGAGAGCAGTTAAGTGTCAAATAGTAAAAGGAAAAAGTATTGCATGTAAATCTGAAAAGCAAAAGCATTGACACTGTGCTCCACCCTCATAGATGAATGCATGCCGTGTTTCAGGCCAGACAGACGAGGGTAAAAGGTAGACAATATTAATTCATCATTAGATGCAGAGTATTCAAAAGCTGGAAAAGTCTTAAAGCAGTCTAAAAACCAGCCTTGAGCTCTACAGACTTTCACTTACAGAGACGAATTAGATTAAAAAGACAAAAAATTCACCTCTACTTCCTTGTCTTGGATTTGCTGTCCTCTAGATTCACAGTATGATCCAGACTCCATAGCGAGTTCCAAGCCGACTGCTTTGTCGCCTGTCTCTTGCTTGGGCTCGGGCTCTCGACGCCACTCTGACTTGGCTTTGAGGGTGATCTGGCTGGCGATCTGTTTACATTGCGCGACGACGATGAAGAAGCATCTGGCTGCAGTCGCTCAGGCGATTGGCTGCGGACCGAAGATGGCCTTGTGTTGCCGAGACTGCTCGCATCTCTGCCTGTGCCTCGACTAAATGGCCTGGAAGCTGATGCATTTCCGAGGAAACCCATGAGTGACGCCGTGGCAGGAGAGCCAGCCATTGGCTGTTGATGCTAAGGCAAATGGTCAGCCTGTAATCGAGCATGCGTGCGCAGCCAGCTAGCTGCACAGCTAGGGACCCCAGAGCTGGTCGTTTCTGCTAACCTCTTCGCGTGTGCGAGATGCACTTTGATTCGAGCCAATCTCTACCCCAAGCCCGGAGGGTTGAGGCGGCCCTTTGCCTTTGTTAGAAGCACTAGCCGCCAGTGTCGAGCGAGCTTCGGTAGGGGTTTGTGCGTTAAGACTGCTTTGACGCTGCCCTTCAGCAGATGCGCCTGCGCCCACATCAGGAGGAGGAACTCCTGATATAGACCCACGCTTTGAGTTTGAGCTACTTCGCCGACTCTCAAGGCTTTTGTTCAATGTCGTGCTCGCATCCTTCCCGGCAGGCATCTTCTTCATCCTGATGCTGCCCTTGGCGTCTACCGTCGTGCTTGCAACGGTGCTTTTGCCCAGGCCTGGAGTCGACGGAGCGCCCGCCTTTTCTTCAGCAGCGTCCAGCAGATACCAGCGAAGGCCGTCAGACAGCTCAAATGGATTGTCGTCATCAGCTGCTCCTCCTTCACTTTCGGTAACGGATCTGCCATCCGTGGCTTTAAGGCTGTCCAGCGTCTTGGACAAGTTAACAACACGCTCCTCGACTTTGGAGATGCGAGCCACCAGCCATTCCCTGTGCTTCAGACGGTGAGAGTCTTGCTCGCGAAGAAAGTAGTGGGGTGCGCCAACGTTGAAGGCTGCAAATGGCCTTGTGGCCTGGTTTCGAGTCGGCAAGAAGAGGGCAAGATCGCCCTCCTTGAACGAGCGGTAGGCAATCTTGCCCTGGGCTTCGCTCTGCGCTCGGTGTTGCTTGTCTCGATAGTGCCGTGCTTCCATCTTCCATTTCTTGCCTGTCCATTCCACGTCGCGGCGCAGCTTGATGACAGCCTCACTGAATGTAGTCGCGTTGAACTCGTCCAGACGTGAGATGAACTGGTTGTACTGAGACGACTCTTGGTCCTCGTCATCGGCATACATCCACTTTGACAGGGCGGGCTCGAATGTGTGGTCAAAGGGCTGGGCTGCCAGCAGGGAAGCGCTAATGTCACTGCTCGTGCCACTTGGGTCGTTCAGCATCTGGCTCGCGTTGGCGAGCTTCGACGTCCTCTGGATGAACATGCCGTCCTCTTTGCGCAACGCAGAGAGGCCAAGGCTATCGAGCAGCCTGATCGAGTCTTGGTTGCGTGATATGAGTCGCTTGGTCAGCTCCCTGTCGCGTGCAGAGCGCCTCTCGAGTCGACTTGAAAGCGTGCCATGCGTTTTGGCAAGCTCTTGATGCGTTCTCTGCAATTTTGAAAGCTCAAAGTCGAGATTGATAATGTGAGATTTGCTCTGCGCCAGCTCGCTAGAGAGCGCGCTTGCTCTTGCTGCTTGCTGCTCAAGCCTCTGTCGCAAGGCCTCGGAGCCAGTCTCCCCATCTGCAAATTTGGTGCGTAGCTGGCGCAGTTGGTCGCGGCCGTCATCCAATTCTGCCTGCAGCGACACACATCTCGCCTTCTCGGTAGTCGACTCATCGCGGAGAAGGGCGGTCTGCTCGTTCAAACTCTGAATTTGAGAGTGCAGTGCAGAAGAATCTTGTTCATGCCTGTCGAGCATAGCCTGCAACGCCTCTTTGTCTGCCCTGGCTGAAGCTACGGCACCTTCCATGTTCTGCAGCCGACGCACGGATCGCTGTGCCAAACCATCAAGGTCTTCAATCAGTTCGGCAAAGGTCGAAGGCACAGTGCCTTGAGGGTCCAGGTTGTTGTGGACTGTGCAGAGCGAGCGGAGGTAGTCGTCTTGCAGCTCGTCACGGGCTTTGACTTCTTCCTGAAGGCTGGTCACGTCGTCGCGCATCTGCTCCAACTCATGTTCTACCGCCTGTAGCTTGTTGTCGGCGCCAGCCCGCTCATTGTCTCGACTGCCTAGAATTCTGTCAAGCTCGTCCTCCATCTCTTCGTTCCTGACCTTCAGCTTGCTGATCTCCTCTTTGAGTAAGCGCCGATCCTCGTCGAATTCGCGCTGCTGCGCTTCCATGTTCTCCATCAGGTCATTCTTGGTGGAAAGGGCTTCTTCGACTTGAGATTTGAGGTCTCGATCCGTCTGCTCCTTTGTGGTTGACGCCTTCTCAAGCTGCTGGCGTTTCTGGCGCTCCTCGTTCAGCTCAGCTTCAAGTGTGACTATCCTACGAGCCATGGTCTTGTCCTCTGATGTTTTATTCCATGATTGGCGCCTCGTGTTGACAGATGCCTTTCTGGAGAGCGTCTCGTTGGAGGTCTTCGACCTGGGTGAAGCAGCAACAGGATCAGGAGTGCCCGACTCGGGTGACGGTGCATCAGACGGCTGGAATATGTTGGCGGCAGATGAGTTTCGGCTGGCCATGCCTTGCTTGTACAGGAGATCCTCGAGCTTACGCACACGGCTTTTCTGTCCCTTGAGGTCATCGTCCAGCTTCTGGTTTGCTTCGCGGAGGGCAGATAATTCGTCACCTCCTCGAAGCAAGAAGGAGCCCTTCATAGGTCCAGCCTCGTGGATGCTGCCCATCTTGAAACCTTTAGCTTGCTTCAGCTGTCGTCTCGAAGGACGGTCGAGTTCCTTGGCAGCTTCCGATAGCTCTTCGACAACGTTTGCCAGAGAAGTTATTTCTCGTGTAGCGCGGAGGTAATCAGAGATGTCATCTCTTGATATCTCAGGCCACTCGTCCTCTTCGGGTTGGAGATTGAGCTCGAAATTCAAGGCATTCCCGTCGACAGAGTCTTTCTTCACAAAGGAGCCAAGGGTTTTGAGCCACTTTTTCCGACGCCGCTGCTCTTCTTCGCGGTAGCTGGCAATGTCCTCGGCCAGGTAGGACGACTCGCCTCGGATGCGGTCAGTCCATTCCCTACGGCGGACACCCTCTATCAGGACAGCGCCATATACGTACGGAAGGTTGGAGATCAAGGATGCTAGCTCGACAGCCTCGACACTTTCAGCAGGGACATCGAGTGACACGACCTGGGCGTTGACTTTGGCGAAATCAGACTCAATAGCAGCAATCCTCTGCATAGTCTCTGTTGTCCTCGATGCAGATACATTTCGCTGCTCAACCACTTGCTCGAGATACTGTCTCAGCTCTTCACGAAAGTCGATGAGTGACGGCAGGTGGTTTTTGGTGTGTAGCAGGGCGGTTTTTGATGCCTTTGACACAGACTGCGGATCTGACGGCAAAGTCGTCACATGGATATAGTCGGTGTTGATCTTCTTTGCAAAGACTTCGATTTCCTGCATCAGCTGGTTGGTATCGCGGCTAAGCACGGCAACAGACTGGCTGAAGAGCTTCTCGATGTTGTCGGTCAGATGCGTCGAATCACTTTCAACTGCAGTGACAGCCCGCTCGAGTGAGCCTATCTGTGCCGTGATGGAAGGTCCGACATTCCTGACCACCTCGACTGCCTCATCGACTTGGGCCTGCGTGATGAGGGAGTCCAGCGTCGTGCCCTGGCCATTTGCATTTGGTCTGTTCAGAGGCAGAAATCGAATAAATTCTGGCCTTGCAGGGAGTTTGGGAAAATGTGCCAGAGCAGCAGTAAGAGAATCAGCCAAGTCGACATGATCCTGCTCAGCTTGTTTGGACCACGACCTGGCTTCTCCGAATCTATGCCTCAGCGCCCGCACATGCGACTGCAGATTCCCCACAGCTACGCCGAGGGCGCGCTCTATGACCTCGAAGGCATCAAAGTGACGACGAGCCTCGTCTGCAATGGAGCGAGCATCTGCGGCCAAGGCTTTGGCCCACTCGCTGCGGGCTTTGAAGAGGGCACGCCATGCTTGTATGTCTTTTGGATTCGAGAGGCTATCCGGAAACGGTTCGAACTGAGTTGCTCTTGTCAAGGGGCTTGATACGGGCTTTGCCCTGCTGGAGCCGCTGGGGACGGCGACGATTTGGCGATCATATAGGAAGATCTCCTTCTGCTTTGGAGTCAGTATGGAAGTTTCATAGGAAGAAGACAAAACAGATTCACATACCTCTACAAGCAAAGCCTGAAGCTTGGCCTGCTTACCTTGGCCTGTGAGGAGGATCTGGCTGGCTGCATCTACGCCAGCGGCATCCGACAGCCATGACTTGAAGGCGTCTAGAGAGCCAAAAGAGGTAGGGTCTGCTCGAAGCCGCTGGCCAGTGTGTGCGACGAGCACCTGCAAGGACATTCGCGCCGCGTCGGTCTACTGGGTGGGGAGCCTTACAGCTTGAGCTGTCGTTGCAGCGATTCCGCAGATAACAAAAAAAGTCGAGATGATTACCGGGGTCTGCTGCCTCTTGTGATGACAAGCCACATGCCTGCGCCACAGGCGGATGACCCAGCGGAACGCCTTCAGCCTCAAGTAGTGGCGCAAGAAGCGCTTGATCCGCGACATTTATGCAAGAATATTGAATTCTCATTCTTTGTTGAAATTTGGTGATGAATATTCACTTCTGAGAATATACATTTACAATGATCGAGCTCTGGTTAAATCCCCAAGGAGAAATTTGAGCGTAGACTACAGTTTCACTTGCAGGGAAGCCCACTGTGCAGGTTCTAAGTCTGAAGGTGATGAGAATCTCGAGCATCCTCAGCCCCACATCACGGCATTGCAGATGAAGACAAATTTTCTTTTGAGCTGAGAGGATTAGAATGAGAATTTATCAATTCAAAATAAGCACGAATGTGAGCGTTGCCCAAGTCGTCTTCGCGCATGGGCAGGAAAAACGATCGATATTGCTTGACGCAATGACGGCAGGGATGCCTTTTTGAAACATGCGAGTCGGATGAACAAGACCAAGAATCCCAGGGAGACCAAAATGACATAACAATGCCTTTTTTTCTTTTTATGAAAGGTCTAGGCAGTTAAGCTTTTCGCTTCAAATTGCCGACTTGTTCCTCCAATGACGAATGCTCCGTCAGTTAGTGGTGTGGGGTAGGACGTACGGCCGGACGAGCCGTGCTGCGCCCTTGTGGGGGCTGTTTAGGCCAGGCAGCAGTTCAATGAATTGCTCCGACTCAAGGACTGAGATACTTATCTGTCTGATATAGTAGAACGGTAATTGTATACTTAAGGATATTCAAATCCAGCCTGAATAAATTTGATATTCATTGAATCCAGAACAAACGTCAAATATCAAATCCAAATCGACCTAGCTAACATGTGCGGCCGCAAACGACGTGCTCAGCAAACCCAATACATGGCAGCCAGCAGCTCGAACCTGGGTCGCTCCATGGCTCAGAGGTCTGAGCATGAGGCATTCCCATCGCATCCCAAGCCTGCAGCCGCCAAGATTGAATCAACCCTGGCGTCTCTCCACGAGCACGATCATCCGCCGTCTCACCTCCGCAACGAGCCGCCTTCGTACGAGGAGGTCCTGACAGACGACTTTGCAGACCCCGAGCGAGAAGCTGTAGGCGTCAAGGAGGAGAGAAGCCACACAACATGGCCAATGCAAACCGGCCTACCTGGCGCTGTAATGAGCCAGGCCAACCACCAGGTTCTTCACCTGGCGCTTCCTCCGAACCCCAGGAAGTGCTGCGGCAACAATAAAAGGCCCGGAGACAGAGTGTACTGGGGCTGCAACTTCAAGCATCAACTCAAACGACAGGGCAACATAGAGTCAGCTACGCTTCTGATAAAGGAGGCCATCGAGAGCATCTGCGGAGTGAGACAGCTAAGCACCAACAATTATGAGTATGAAGGCAAGTCTTTGCCTCCAAGGTGCTGCCGATCATCTTGCTAACGGACGACAGTTGACGAGTTTCTGGCGGCCGTCATATCTCGGTGGGCCCACAAGAGAGCAAAGGCAGATTTGGCGCAGGACAGCTTGCGGTGTCGCTTCACAATGAAGCAGTTGGCGACACACATTGCGCTGCACAGCCGGATTGTTCAGCGCACGTGAGAGCTTTATACTGCAATGTTTCCATTCTTGAGGAGTACCCGACCTGTTTGAGTAGCACGTGTGCTACGATTCAAAAGTTGTGGGTGTATATGCATGAAATGAAATGATGAATGTTGCCGAATAAGACATGGAGACATACACGTGACTGTTGTTTACGCCGTGGATTTCGGGAAAAATTCCGCACTGTTTGCGTCACAGCTAGCCTGAGCTCAGGTAGAAGAATCGTGACACAGCGAGACGCGTTGGGTGCGTGTCAAAGGCCGGTTTTGAGGCCACCTGGATGGCGATTGAGAGGCAGAAAATTGATGCTGCACGATGAGGCGAACACTCAGAGCCTGACGGTGAGTTCTAGCAGCCAAATGCCCTTCAGCAAGGTGCAGCGGCGCGCCACGGTGTCCGCGGGCAGGAGCTGATGTGTTGATGTGGCAGCCCAAGTAGCAGCCCCGCGCAGCTCTCTGCTTATAGAGAGTCGCCCACAGGGTCTCTGGCCCTGCCCACTCTGTCTCTTCGCAGACACTGTTCACTTGCTGCCTCGAAGTGCCCATCCGATCCTCAAATCCGACCGGTACGTTGACCATAGCATCCCAAAACACACCCATTGGAATCGCGCTGCGGTGCGCAACCTCACCACACGCGTTTTTCGCGTCCACCTAGCTTTCCGCACGCGTTGTCCTCGCTGTTGGGTCTCTTGATGCCTCTGTTTGTGTCAGTCGCGACACGCGGCGCCAGCAGCAGCACAAGAGCCATGTCTTTGCGCAGATGTTTGCTAACACATGGTCGCCTTCCTATAGAGCTTCTCAAGTCTTAATCTCCATCAAGTTCAAAGTAAGTTAAATCGCCTCCACCCAGCACTTGGACAGCGCGCGTCTTGTCGCATTGTTTCCCTCGCAAGAGCAAGCTTCCAATTTGATGCAATACCCCAGCATCTGCAGAGTCATGGCATCTTCAAGCTGTTCCTTTGCAAGCTTGGCAAGCATCTACAGCTCCTCTAGATGTTGTCACCGTCATGTGAGCGCCGAACCTGACTTGTTGCAGAACCGCAAAAATGCCAAAGGTCGCCAAATCCGCTTCCAAGGTTAGCAAGGGCAAGAAGAAGGGTATGTTTATATCTTGTGCAGAACTTTCCCCCCCGTTTCATGTGATTGACCTGTCTGTAGACCCCAACGCGCCAAAGCGTGGTCTCTCAGCTTATATGTTCTTCGCCAACGAGCAGCGCGACAAGCTCAAGGCTGAGAAGCCCAGCCTGACCTTCGGAGAGGTCGGCAAGGAGCTCGGTGTGCGCTGGAAGACTCTCACCGACGTCCAGAAGCAACCCTATGAGAAAAAGGCTACCGCCGACAAGAAGCGCTATGAGGATGAGAAGGCCGCCTACCAGAGCGTATGACTTCCCGACCCCTAAGCTTTAATGCACAGCGTTTGCTAACAATTTTCTCGCTTAGGCTGCCGCTGGTGATGACGAGGATGACGAGTAGGCCAGTTCTGCAATGATGAAAAAAAAGGCGCCGCTGCTCCACTTTCAAATCATCTAATTGGAGGCTATCATGTTCTCTGGCAATTCGACCATACTGCTGTATGCTCAGTTCGCCATCAGTAGGTGGTAATCAAAGTGGGACTTTGTGCGGTGTCGAAATATTCTGAACTATGCGGTTTGTTTCCTTTTCAAAGTCGTCACGGGGTGCTTTGCTGGATGGGGGTGGTACGGTCGTGCTCAACTTTGACTTCTCCAATGTCAGATTTGTCCATTTTTTTCACCAAAAAAAACCTGCTCCTGCTGATGCGATAATGTGATTTGTGTGCACCTGCCTGCCGGCTTGGCCAGTTGGAAAAACGGTTCCTGAACAAGGTGCCCAGATTGCAACAAAACTTTTTGAATCCATTTGTACCCGGAATAGCTAAACATTCTACTCGCGCTGCAGCACTACTGTCAAGCCCATCAAGCCTATCATGACGGTCTTCAGCCACGGGTACTCGCTCAGCAAGATTGTGCCGTAGCCGACAAACGGCACATATCCCACGACACTGCCAATCACATCTGCTGCCCTGTTCAGATACTGCTGCCCCGCCGCATACAGTTCTGTGTCGTCGGCGGCGTTGTTGTCGCCCTTTGTCAGAAGACGGAGTGGTGTAAGCCTTGTGTCTGTCAGCACTTCCTTTCTCTGACCACCCGATTTAGCCTCAAGGTTGCACCTACCCTCCACCGAATCTTCGCACGACGCGGTGCACGATTGGAATGTCCTTGCCCTTGACGTTGTAGATGACCACCTCCCCAACCTCAGTGGCATCTTTGGCCCTGTTCCACAGGAAGAGAAGATCACCGCGGTAGAAGGCTGGCTCCATGGACCCCGAGAGCACCACGACGATGGGCGACGGCGAGTCTGTGATGACGGCAAGCAGCTTGTAGAGCATGAAAGCAGTGCCCAGCACAAGAAGGAAGTTGAGCATCTGCGATGCCGCCAGATGCGGCGACACGCCAGAGGAGAACATGGTCGTTGGCGAGCTTGTGGATTCTCTCTCTGGAAGTCAAGGTGACTTTGCTGCTGCTGCTGCTGCTGCTAGGTTAGAGCAAGAGCTTGACTGAACAGGTCAGGTATGGCAGAATTGCAAGGCGTAAGGCAGATCACATAGAAAGAGGACAGCTGCCCAAAATCACGGGCTACGGCGGAATCGTAATTGGACGCGCCAAGACATCAATAATGCCGTCTTGGGGCCCTTGGCTCGCCCAAAAAATTAAGCCTTTCCTTTTTCTGCGAGTGCATGTGTATGGAGCGCAAGCGCTGCACATGCACTACCAGAGTCTCGTCGATAGACATCTGCAAAACTTTAAGAGCTAAGGGCAAAAATCAAACAGCAATTGATCAAACAGGACGGTGCTGTCCAATCACAAACCACTGCAAGAATAACGTCTCTTGCCAGTATTTGAACTAGTCGCGCGTCGTTTGCGTTTGCCAGTGACATAGCGTTTGTCAAACCTCTCCAACATATAACACTACGCAGAGGCGGCCAAATCTCCCGTGAGACGATCAATCTGGGGTGCAAATAGACTTATCAATCTTACGCTTCTCGCTCTGGCCTTTCCGGGCGCACGTTGAATCCTTGCCCGATATTCTTGTGCTACCCACGATGGACACAACCACGATCGCTTTGCTCAAGGGCCCCGAGACATACAGGGAGTGGAGGAACACATTCATCGTGTGGCTGCTGACCCAGGATCTGCAGAGCTATGTCATGCTCGAAGAACACCAGCCTACGCGCTTCGTGCCGCCCGAGCCGTTGGTGCTTGACGACAGGGCCACCGACGACGAGAAGATCGAGCAGCACCGCCGTTCCGAGGAGCTTGAGATGTGGCACCAGAACAATTACCGCGTGCTGCAGGCCATGCTCACGCGCATGTCGGGCAACGTCCAGCGGGTTTTCCAGCGCGAGATTGACCGCCGCAATTCCCACGACCTGTTTGTCGCCATTGAAGACAAATACACAGAGCGAGGCCTGCGTGCCATCATGAATGCCAACATGGAGCTCCTCGAAGTGGTCAGTGCCTACCACCGGACGGCCGACGACCTGATTAACGCCTTTAGTCACGCTAGGAACCGGCTCGACGACATCCTGCAATCATCTGGCAAGGAGGTAAATAGCGACGCTCACTACGCGCGGCTGTTCCTGACGTACTGCTACATGTCGGAAAGCTTCTCGCCTTGGGCAGAGGCTATTCTTGACATCGAGGACGCAGAAAAGTTCACGCTCGCGGAGCTGGCGGCGCGGCTGAAGAAGGATGAGCGTCCCATCCCCATAAGCTCCTGGCGCCACAATAACAATAGCCATCACTCTGGACCAGTCAAGTCAAAGAAGCCCAACGGCGGCTGGTGCGACGTCCCGGGGCACAGCATGGCCAAGAAGAAGCACACGCGCGCGCAGTGCTGGACGCTGCATCCAGAGCTGCGGCCAGACCGTGGCGATGGTGGAGGCGGCCACCAGTCCACAGTCACCAACACCGACTTGTCCGAGAACTCGAGCACAAGCCAGCGAGACCACAGTCCATACGATTCATACGACTCATGAAACCCTCCCCTTCTTCAACCTTTGAAAGTCAAGGCCCCATGCTCAAAGTATGGGTTCAGGCTCGAGTGGCCCCCTTTTCCTTGAAGGGCGAGAGCAAAAGCCCACCGCAATTAAGAAATGACGGCACGAGAGATTGAAAATGGAAATTAACCCCAACGAAGAAGGAGATATGAAAAGGAAATGAAAATAATTTACTTGATGCTTTCCCCTTGTCTCCACGTGATACTCTGCATGAAGTGGATACTTCTCGGCCGAGACGATCGCAGTCTTGTGCTTCTTCAGGCCGCTGACGCCCGCTCGGTAACCTTTTCGAAGTTTGTCAAAGCTGAAGCCTTTCGTTAGGCGATTGCGAACATTGGGGCCTTGAGGAGAGGCCGCCCCGATAGACTTTTGAGTCATAATGGCGTGTTGCTTGAGTGGACTTGTGCATTGAGAGGAAGAAGGGCGGCGGGGTTGAATTTCTGGCGAAGGTCCCACTCGGTTAGTATTGGAAGTTGCTTGCTGCTTTGACTTGCCGAGGCTTGCCATCAACTCTTCCAGGATATCTGCAACGTCTTGTGCCATATTCAAACCTTGGAGAAAAAGCTTTTGGCTAAAAGAAAATTGATGTTCTGAGCTGAGATCGGGTCAACACGTCCATCTCCTGCACCAGCCTTTGTGTTGCTTCACGTCCTTCTTCTCTTACGCGCTGCATCTCGTGTTTGCGGCTTGCACATAACTAGGTCAGACTTCAGCCTAAATAGAGCAATACTGTGGCGGGCTTATCCGTCTCACAAAGCTTTCCTTGAGCTCGGTCGTTCACCCGTAAAGCTGGAGAGCTTTTCTGAGCATGACATTTAATTTTCCAATATCAAAAGACGTCACAAGGCTCTGGATCGAAGAGCAAGGGCCAGAGAGACTGATTTGTAAGTATGTGGTGAGAGGCATGTCACTGCTTGGCGTATGACCAACCTCACAAGATCAATGTAGATCAAATAAGGTCACACTTGAGCTCAATAGCCAGCCATCATACCATCTAGGTCAACCACCTGCTGGTATCTCTGCCGCATAGAGAGCGCCATCTGGTCAATCCACGGCTGCGTGACGTTTGTCCATGCTTCTTGGGCAAGCTCTTTCACCGTGTCCTTGTCCCAGTGGGGAACTCCTGAGACATTGTGTTTCGGGATCGCCCAGGAGCTCTCAAAGGGAGATAGATCTGGCGACCCGGCTGTGTTGTATATGCTCCTGATGCCGTGGCGTGCCTTGAGAGCAAATGGTACAGTCTCATTGCCAATGCCATGGGCTGTGTCTCCGTCCTCTTCAAGGATAAAATCGTGCTCGTCCTTGGCCCATTTCATCACAATTGGTTTAAGGATTTGCCTGACGTATATGTCCTGTGTCATTTTGCCGTCCTCGTCGCCTGGAGTGTCGTACCAGATCAACTTTTCCTTGAAACCAAAACCCAGGGCGGACCAGGCATGCCATCTTTTCCGTTCAGTAATCTCCTGGTCGCCATTGGGGTCGTGTTCCGGGGCGCAAGTCCTGCAATATCGCTCGCCTCTTTTACGCATGATCCGAAGTCTGCCCAGAGGACCTTTGCCAAAGTGGATCTCATCGGTCCATCTCAGTCGTAGCCAGTCTCCATCTTCGGGTAATTTGGACAGCATGGACTGCGCATTTTCCTTGCGAAGTTTTGCCCGAGCAGGCGAGACCCACCCACGCTGACACGCGATGCATATAAAATAGTCCAAGCAGCCCATCTCTCGTTGCAAGGTGCGGCCAGAGACGTTGACATCAGCAGCAGTGGCCAGCTGAGACCAGTTCATGGTGCGACCCTCTTCGGCATTGTTCTGCAAGATGCGCTCAACCTCCCAAACGTTTTCCCTCGTGAGTTTCTTGCGGCGTCCGCGAGTCTCTGGAAAGTAGGGCTCACTTTCACGTCTCCTTGCCCGCCTGCCTTCGAGTAAAATCGCCTTTCCGGTCTGGTAGGATACTCCATGGTATCGGAAATGGTCTGATCTCATGTACGGTAAGCCGTTGGGATGTGCGAGCTTGAGGGAGTTGATCTGCTCCCATGTTGCCCGAATCAGCGCTCGTTTGGTGGGATCAATGTGCCTTTTGGTGACGTGCGTCGTGTCGGCCGGTTCTGAGTCAGACCCGGCATCAGACATTTTTGAAGCCGCCTAAATTGTACCTTAGATTATAGTAGACTCAAACAAGGTTACTTGTCGCTCGCACTTCGGCCTCGGCTTTCGCCCGAATCTAGTGCGTGCTATTGGAGTATCAACGGGATTGAACGGACTTCCCGAAGGAGAGGAGGGGGGGCAGATTCGGGATTGACTTTGTAAGCAAGTCAATTGCTCATCGCACTTTTCCATAAAGCTTCATCAGCCCCCGTCAGACGGATAGAGATCTGTGCAATATTGCATAAAGTCGATGCAATGGCAAGCAAAGCGCCACCGAAGTTCGAGGTGGGTGCCGGAAGCCAAAATAAAGTGAGGGCTGCACCTACAGCCACCACGCCTTGGCGAGATCCTTCATTGGAAGACATAGACAACCAGAAGGGGCCAAAGCTCATGGACCAGGCCTGGAAGATCATCCGTGTTATAGAAGGCCCGTCATGGACAAGATGGGATCCGAAGAAGCCTGCCACGTTTTCTGTCGCCTTGAACGTGCTGTTCGCCTTTGCTGGAGCCTTCACGGTGGCCAATCTTTACTACAACCAGCCGATTCTCGACGTTCTTGCAAGGGAATTTGACGTCGACTATGAGACAGCGTCTCAGATACCCACGCTCGCACAGGCTGGCTACTGTGTGGGTTTATTCCTGCTCTGTCCACTTGGGGACTGGGTCAAAAGGAGACCTTTTGTGCTGTTCTTGATGTTTCTGTCCGCAGCCTTCTGGTAAGTCTTGCCTCATAGAGGAGTATAAAGCAGTGGATGGCAGCTAACCAGACCCAGGATTCCACTATGTATCACAAAAAACTTTCATGCTTTCCTGGCGTTTCACTTCATGTCTTGCCTCTTCACCGTCACGCCACAGCTCATGCTGCCTCTGGTAGGTGACCTTGCTCCACCGCACCGCAGGGCACTGTCCCTGTCTATTGTGTCTTCGGGGAACATTCTTGGAATTCTGCTGGCAAGAATCCTGGCTGGTATTGTCACCCAGTATACTTCATGGCGTAATATCTATTGGCTTGCCCTTGGGCTGCAGTACGCCATTCTCCTTTCGCTATGGCTCTTTATGCCGGATTACCCCAAGACAAACCATGGCCGCTTCAACTACCTTCAACTACTCTGGAGTATAGTCGCCATGTACGGAAAGTACCCGGTGCTTGTACAAGCCTCAATTGTTGGCTTCATTCAGTCGGCAACATTCACGGATTTTTGGACGACTCTGACCTTTTTGCTGTCAGGCGATCCTTATCATTATTCTACTTTGATAATTGGCTTGTTCGCGTTGATTGGTCTCGCTGCAGTCACGCTGTCTCCGCTGTATGCGAAATTCCTCATCGATCGGTTTGTTCCGCTCTTCTCTGCCGTGGTTGGCATGATAATCAACCTGGTTGGCCTCATCATTGGTACCTATACAGGAACATTCACCGTGGCAGGGCCCATCATTCTAGCGCTTTTCTTAGATGCTGCCTTTCAGATTGTGCAGATATCTAATCGCAGCGCCATCTACGCCGTGGAGCCCAATGGCCGTAACAAGATCAACACGGGTTTCATGGTGTGTTCATTTCTGGGTCAGCTCACTGGTACAGCAGCAGGTAATCATCTATATGCACAGGGCGGCTGGATCGCCTCTGGCAGTCTCGGCGTCGGCTTCGCAGGCCTCGCAATATTGGTTTTGCTCGCCCGTGGGCCCTGGACAGACGCCTGGCTGGGCTGGAGCGGAGGCTACGCGATCCGCAAGCGTGACCGCACCAGCGCCGACGGCAAGACGGCGGAGCGTGAGATGCACAATACTGATGCGGGCGACAGGGAGCGGGCGCGGTTGACGAACCTGGAGAGGGCACTCGAGGAGGCGAGCGGGGAGGGAGAGAAGCGGGATCTGCGACGGCAGAAGGAGGAACAGGAGGCGGTTGTGCAGGCTACAGAAGCTACAGAAGAGAAGCAGCAGCAGCAGCAGCAGAAGGCTTGAGGCAAAAGTAGAATTTGGCTTGTTCCAGCGTGGATTTTCTGTATAGTATCGACGTACATAGCGCCTGATAGCGTATTAGCTTTTCAAATACTCCAAAATTCCTCATATCAGCGAAAAATTCGTAATCTAATCTATTGTTCCATTAGGTATAGTCTATGTAGCGTATGTGCATATGTACATGTCTAGCAAACTTCTTAGCATCTACTGCATTTACCATCATCCTCGACGACGTCAAGTTTTTAAAAAGATTCTTCTCACACGTTATCGGCGCCAGGGAAATAGCCCTGCCCACACTGTGTGTCAATGTCCTTTGCCAAGCCATATTCTGGAATGACAGTCTTGTTGCTCGCCCCAAGCAGTACCACGGATTTCTCCTTTGGATTGTAGTTGGGCCAGCCGTAGCTATACAGGCCAGATTGAGGGCAGGCAGCAAACGCGGACCAGGCGCCTCTCAGGTAGCTGCCGAGAGCACGCTCCGTGTAGGTGCTGTCGATCCATGTGCTCTCCTCGCTGGTGCCGAACATGGGGAGGAGCTCTGCGCCATGCCAAGCTTGAGAAAAATTGGTGGTGGGCAGCTTGATATTGGGAAACATGCCACTGTAGTAGTAGCGCCACACAGGCACCTGCTGATCGTGGCGAAAGGCTGCTGCTGTTGAGACGGGACAGGTGAAGGTCTGTTGGTCAAAGGCAAACCAAGCAGAGTCATTGAGAGTAGTGCCTGCACCAGCAGCGATGAGCTTGAACAGGCCTGACTCGTCATTGTTGTTGCCAATGAGCACGGGCAATTTGGCGTAGTTGCCATCAAGATGTTGCTTTGTGTAGTTCTCAAAGATGACCTTTCCATCCACGGTAGGCCCAAAGCTGCCGAGAACACTGGCGAGACCAGGTCCCAGGTAGGTTGCGTTGGTGATTTGCTGGCTTGTGATTTTGCTTGAGCGCATGCATGCGAGGACTGCATCATGATTGGAGGTAGAGTTGCCACATCCAAGCTTCTGTGCGGCCTTGAACCACGAGCTGGCGGCGGACTCGGGCTTGCGGTTGCCAAAGGCATCAGATGTGCCCGATTGGATGATACTGCCCGCGATGATGGGGTCCTTGGGATAGGCGTAGTTGTACATGTCGACCGAGGCTCCGCCAGCAGATTGGCCGAATATGGTGATGCGGTTCACGTCACCACCAAAAGCTGCAATGTTGTCTCTGACCCATTCTACAGCTAGGCGCTGGTCAAGCAGACCGACATTCTGAGTGATGCCCGGAGCGCCCGGGAAACCAAAGATGTTGACCCTGTAGTTGAAGCTGACAAAGACAACATCCTCTTGGTCGGCAAAAAACTCGCCGCTATAAGCAGTGCTGTTGGTACCACCAGAGTTGAAGCCTCCTCCATAGATCCAGACAAGGACAGGCTTTTTTGGTGAGCCGGTCTGGGGTTTGGTCCACACGTTGGCGTAGAGGCAGTCTTCCTGCTGGTCATCGCCCACCTGTGCAAGACCGGCCAAGATGCGGTAGACGTTCAAGGGAAGAGCTTTGGGAACATCCTGGCTGGCTGAAGGGCAGTTGTGGGCATATCTGCTGGCGAGAATATCGCGCTTGCTCGTGTACGGCTGTGGTGGAGCAAAGCGCAGTTGGCCTACAGGAGGCTTGGCGAATGGTATGCCGAGATACTCTGATACTTTGGTGGCATTATGAGCTGGGTGGCCAAATACTCTGCCGGACGTGGTGTTGACTGGAGCCCCAACGATGAAGCTGCAACTGGAACTGCTGGTATTGTAGCTTGCATCGGCTGTGCCGACTAGCGCAAGAGCAGCAAGCAGAAGAGAGCGCGACAAGCCCACCATTTTTCTTTCAGGTCTGCCTTTGCGTAGAGCAGAATGTGGAGAGGCAAGGCGACATGAAGTAGTTGTAGGAAAAATCCTGTGTCGCGGTGGCGCTAACCGGATCTTGGGGATGATGCACGAATTCTGATGACGATGATCAGGCCGCGGCACAAAGTCAGTGTACCTGTTCAATTGTGGCAGGGTGTCAAGTTAGCCCCAGACGGGCAGAACCTTGCAGGCTGCCACCCTAACGTGAAGCGGCAAAGCACTGTCAACGGCTAAGTGTGGAGAAGTACCATAGCCTCGGTTATGGTTGATTTTATACGAGGAAAATGCTTGTTCACTCCAATGGTCTGCAATGCCGACAAGAGATGCCGGGTCACCACGACTTGATTTTCTGAAATGTAAAGTTTTGCCGGATCCATGGGTTGTGCCGACAAGGTTTGTGCCTTGCTTGAGGTTGCATCTTGAAGACCTCTTCGCAGGCAGATGAACTAGTCGCAGAGCTGACTGTGGTGACAATTTCCTCCCTCTGTCGCTGGCAAGAGACTGTAGATCGGTACCAATGATTTGAAAGAGACGTGTTGCTCTAGCTTGGTGAACTGTTACAACGATAATCTCGCTTTACCGTGCTGGTAACGTGCAGCAGTCCAGTGTCGGCCATGTCAAAGCGCCGACGATCATTTTCCAAAGTCTTGCCTTGGAAAAGTTCTGTCGCTGGAGATGTTCAGATAAGCTAGTCTTTTTGCGGTACCGTCGAGCTAGAGCACTGTGGAGATTTGATGGAAGCGAGTGGCTTGTCTTCCCACGTCTGTTGCTACTCTTTTATAGGACTTGTTGAGAGGTCAAGAGTGGCGGGACGAACTGGCCTAAAGGTTCTCTCTCTTGCCATATCTCCTTTCTACTTGTAGCGCTTGAGCGTCTTGCACTTTATCATGCCTCGGGTTGAGCTTTGTGTCAGATGTGAATGGCATATTGTGGCAGTGCTGGTCATAGCACAGCAGACGCAAGAAAAGCCAGAAAAGTCGAGTTGCATTAGAGATGAAAGAATAGTGTCGCAGCACAATCGACTCCAATATCAAAGACTGCTCTTCTCAAGCTTTTGCTACGGTCCACCACCTGGGGAGGAAATGCGGAGAGCAGGCGGGAATGTCAGCAATGAGGTTATCATGGCTTTTGCTTGACCATGATCTGATTGGCCAGTCATTTGACTTCTTACAGTTGCTCCTGCGTGTGCCTGACGCATGCAGCTTTTGAAGGTTGGAGCTGATCGTTTCCTCAAGCCGGATTTGCAGCAGAGCCAACGTCTCAAACGGGGCATATTCTTAGTCGGCATGAAAGAGACACCTCTCTCCGTGATTCTGTGATTTGACCAACAGCCAGCATTGTTGGAGTAAAGGATGTCCGTTGCAGAGCCTCTGGGCTTTGAGTGTCAACACCGTCTTGTCGAACTGGATCAAACCTGAAGCAATCAGCGCATGATGACGGATTAAGAGTCAGGCCATTTGATAGGGACACGAATGACAAGAAAACAAGTGTTAAGGATACAGAATGGACAATAGATAGGAGCAAAATGTAAGACGAAGGTGAAGCAAGCAGGGGTCCAACCAACCAACAAACAGAGGCCGGCGGTAGGCGGGAAAAAGTCAGCCGGGAGCGCCTAACTGAAACCCCCCCGAAAAAAAAAAAGTTCAAGATGCTTTTGCTCAAATTGCCGTGACTTGAGGTTAGAACGTATTTTGTTTTTCTTCTTATTTTCCCCACAATTTGTTTCTATTTCTTTTCGATATTCTTTTTGGGGGCCGCCCTGCTTGCCGACATGTCCAACAACCACACTGGTGACGGCAAGCCTCTGGCATATTCAGAGGCGCACTACTTCAACAGGTATGGCGCTGGCTGTTGCACAAACTGGGCACTTTGTGTCGTGTTTCTGTGCGAGCGCGGATGCTGACAGTGAATCTTGTTGGATGCTGCAGTTACAACCATCATGGTGAGTTGTGCTTATGGCTTTTTTTTCTTGGGCGGGCATGTGATCAATGGCTAACGATAGAGTGACACAGGCATACACGAAGAAATGCTGGTACGACGGATCTTTCCCCTCCCCCTAGCCACTAGTGATGTGTGCGCGCGCGCGCTGAGAGCAACGTGCTTACGAGAACCAACACAGAAAGACGATGTGCGAACACGGTCATACCGCGATTCGATATACCAGAACAGACACATCTTCAAGGACAAGGTGGTGCTGGACGTGGGATGTGGGACGGGGATTCTTAGCATGTTCGAATTGCACCGCCATGACGACGAGGCGGAAATGCAGCTGACAAGCACACAAGGTTTGCCGTCAAGGCAGGAGCCAAGCACGTCGTTGGGGTGGACATGTCGACGATAATCGAAAAGGCCAAAGAGATTGTTGCGGTGAACGGAATGTCGGACAAGACCACGCTACTGCAAGGAAAGATGGAGGAGGTGGAGCTGCCGTTCGACAAGGTGGACATCATCGTGTCCGAGTGGATGGGCTACTTCCTGCTGTACGAGAGCATGCTCGACACCGTTCTGTACGCTCGGGACAAGTATCTGGCCCCGGGCGGTCTGATATTCCCGGACAAGGCGACTCTCTTCGTCGCAGGAATCGAAGACGGCGAGTACAAGGAGGAGAAGATTGGATGTGAGTGCAGCTGCTGCGGCGATGGCGCCCAACAAGAAACCAAACTTTACGTGCGAGAAGCGACGCTGACTAGTTGAACTCGACAGTCTGGGACAATGTTTGGGGCTTCGACTACACGCCACTCAAAGCCACTGCCTTGACGGAGCCTCTGGTGGACACGGTCGACATGAAGGCCGTGGTGACGGACCCGGTGCCGCTGCTGACGATCGACCTGTACACGGTCAAGGTGGCAGATCTGGCCTTCTCATCGCCCTTTACCATCACGGCGCGGCGCAACGACTTTGTGCACGCGCTGATTGCTTGGTTCGACATTGACTTCACCGCCTGCCACAAGCCCATCCGTTTCAGCACTGGCCCCCACACAAAGTACACGCACTGGAAGCAGACGGTCTTCTACCTGCACGACGCCGTGACCATGGAGGAGGGCGAGCAGTTGCAAGGCACACTCGCCAGCAAGCCAAACGAACGGAATCCGCGCGACCTCGACATTGAAATTGAGTGGCGGCTGCAGACCAATGACTCGGGCCGCACAGCAGGAGGCAAGGGCTCCTACAAGATGTGTTGAAGCCACAAAAGTCTCCTGCGTCGTGTTGCAGTACTCGTCACTTGGTGCGGTGAGGGTGGTGTGAAGATGGCGCGGTTTGCGCCGCAGCAGAAGCGACAGCATCAGCAGTGCCTGTGCCGCTATGGGATTAGGCCAAGGGAAATGGCACCAGGCACCAGAAGAGTGATGCTGCGCACCCTGGTCGCTAACTTGGACGGATTAGGAAAACGAGCGTGCAAAACTCAAAAGGTGCTGGACCAACAAGGGGTGCAAAGTTCTGGCCTGGGCTGGCTTGGCTCGGCGGCGGCGGCGGGTACAACGATGCTGAAGTAACGCTCGAGGTTTCCTTAGTAAGAAGAAATGAGCGATTGAACCATGGGCCTACGCCAATTTAGCAGGGACATTGAGCCCACCAGTAGTCAGCACCAAAAACCTTGCAAACACCGCCACAGCCACCCAGGCGAATTTGACTGTTGGTGGCAGCAAAAGCAATGCTAGGGGCGTGTTTCAGCTTTAAAAATAACCTTGAATCTGTAGCAGTGGCGCGACCTTGGCTTGCTCCGAGGTTGTTGGGGCTAATATCTTCTAGCTCTTGGATGGCGCATGTACCTGAGCTTCTGGCCACCAGGCAGGCTCGTGGCCTCACGACTACAAATGAAACGGCAGATCCACGACCAAAAGATGTTTGAAAGCATCCTCAGACACAAGTTTCGAGCACATCAGACTCATCCAACAACTCCACCATGGACAAGGAAGCCGCCCAGATCACCATCACCGCCGAAGAGGCCCAGTACATGGCCAAGGCCGCCCAGCGCCGCCGCAAGCACAAGCTGTTTGTGATTGTTGCTGGTGTCGTGCTGATGGTCGTCGCCTTTGCCGTTGGCTTGGGCGTGGGCCTCACCCGCGAGCACCCGCACGCCATGCCAGACGTGTCGCGACCCGCTGCCACGTCGGCCAGCTCGTCGTCGCAGCAGCAGCAGTCATCGCTCAACGGGCGTGCGCCTGCTCCAGCTGCGACTGCCACTGCAAAGGCATGCCCCTACACGAACCTCAACACCATCAACCAGACCAAGACGACGCCAACCGCGTCCAACACGTGGTGGAAGCCAGCGGCCAAGCTGAGCTGGCAGATCGTCCTGACGCCCGCCAACAACAAGCCCACGCCCAGCCTGACGTACGACTATGCGGCCTACGATCTCGACATGTTCGACAACTCGGCATCGACCTTCTCGGACCTCAAGGCCAAGGGCAAGAAGGTCATTTGCTACTTCTCGGCCGGCTCCGACGAGGACTGGCGGCCCGACCACGGCTGCTTCACAAAGTCTGATGTCGGCGGCGACCTCAAGGGCTGGAACGGCGAGAACTGGCTCAAGTACACTTCTTCCAACGTCAAGAACGTCATGCTGGCCCGCCTCGACGTTGCCGCCCAGAAGGGCTGTGACGCCGTCGACCCCGACAACGTCGACGCCTACGACAACTCGGACAACAAGCTCGGCCTGACCAAGCAGAACTCGATCGACTACGTGACTTTCCTTTGCAATGCCGCCCATGCGCGCAACATGGGGTGCGGCCTCAAGAACGCTGGCGCCGTCGTGCCCAGCCTGGTCAGCAAGACCGACTTCGCCGTCAACGAGGAGTGCTTGGCATTCGAGGAGTGCAACTCCTTCCAGCCCTTCATCACCAACAAGAAGCCCGTCTTCAACATCGAGTACCCGCCTGAGGACCACATCGATAACCCTTGGACCGAAGCTGAGATTAGCGACCGGTGTGCCGAGCGCAACGACCCCAGCCAAAGCGCGCAGAGCTTCTCGACGGTGCTCAAGAACCACAAGGCTGTCGACGAGTGGATCCGCACGTGCCCCAACCCCATCTAGCAATTATCGTCTCGGGCATCGAGCAGCATAGGTAGACCAGCAGCGGCGGCGCTTGCAGGAGGAGCATTGGTGGCATTGATCATGGCGGTGCTGATGGGATAACGAGTATATTTAAACACTTCTTGTGATGGTTATTCTCAAAAAAGCTTTTTTTTTTCTCACAAAAAATACGAACGCAAATGAGTCTTCTTCTTCTTCTCTCTTCTACTTCTTTTTTCTTCAGCAATTGTGCTCATTGGTGCTGAACCATGATTCTTTTCCTAAAATTGCAATGCTCTCTGCGCATTCACACACAAAAGTTGGTCAAGCAATAGCTCAGGGCGTAGGACACCATGCGATGCCTTTGACAAGAGTGAAAGGAATAGAAAATGCACTTATGATCTTCTCCTTTGCATACTCGCAAACATATTTTTTTCTGATCTGACTCAACAAACTCATCCTTGTTTCTCTTCTTTTTCTGCGCCTTGTAGCCCTTGAATAAGGGGCCCCTATCCAAGACTGGACCTGCTTCTTACCCTTCTCTTGTTTCAGAAGACTCCTTTTCCTGCCACTGCTACTCACTCCCCATGAAAATTATTCAAAACCAAAAACTCATGTCTCTGCTGAGAGCAAAGTATTTTATGCAGCAGCATACCGGTCGTTGCCAAACAGCGAGCGCACCATCTCGCCGCCGCGCGTCGCTAGGATCGAGAGCAGCGTGTCGCTCAGCTAACATTTTGTCTCGTGGTTAGTTCTGTTGTTACTTCTTCCCTTGGCAAGAATCGGTTTGACAAGAGAGATGAAAGCAAAGAGAATTGAATAAAGGGGTGGGAAATTGGAAAGAAGAGAAAGGGGCAGGGGAAGAGGAAAGACAGAAGGAAGAAGAAAAAACTCACGCCGTGCGTCCGCTCGTTGCACCCCTGCAGCCAGATGCCCGCTCGCTCGTCCAATGCACCGTCCTTGAACTGCACGCTGTAGTCACGACCAACGCTGCATCTTGATTTAGAGTCGTCAGACATGAGGCTGCGGCATGGCTCGAGGATGTTCTCGTGGACATCACGAGCGTATCCGGCTGCTACAATGACGGCGTCGACATCTAGTGTTGTCTCTGCGCCGGGGGCGGCATTTGTATTCGCCAGCCTGAGACTCAGACTCTTGGGTCCAGTCGCCTCGGCCCCCACAACGGAGGTGCTGGCAATTATGCGGTGCTGCCAGCGGGACTGGTCTGGCTCCTGGATGCGCTGCGTGTATAAAGTCTCGTAAATGTGTTCGAGAAGCCCCAGGCGCACAACGCCATAGTTTGTGGCCTTGTCCTCCACCAGAGCTCGCTCACGTGCCTCGGGAGGCTGCTGGAAGAAGCCATTGACACGCTCAGGGTCGAAAATCTCATTTACAAATGGAGAGTCGTCTGAAGGCTTGAGTGCCGCGCCTTTGATGATGAGTCTCGTCTCGGCATTAGGATAGCGCGAGTGAAGGTCGTTGAAAACTTCCGCCGCACTCTGGCCACCTCCGAGCACTGCAATCCGGTAGGGTGCATTAGGGTCTGGAAGTGTGTTGGCAATTCGAACCGCGTACCGGGACGAATGAAGGACACGCGCATGATTCTGAGGCAGTGACTTTGGAATGTTGGGTCGGCCGCCGATGGCAATAACGGCATGTCTTGCCCTGATCTTGGTCTGGCTTCCCGTGACAATGTCCGTCATGCCAATCTCAAACTGTGAAACTGAGCTTGAGCCAGTAGGCGTGATTTGCGTCACCTCCTTGCCGTATCTCACAATGTCGGAAAAGTGACTGGCACACCACTTCATGTAATCCTGGTACTCGATGCGCTGCGGCAGAAACGTGTCGAGGTTGGTAAATTGCACAAGCCTGTCCTTGCTGTGGAGATAGTTGAGAAAGGTGAACTGACTGCGAGGATCACGCAGTGTTGCAAGGTCCTTGACAAAGCTGATTTGCATCTTGGTGCCTGGCAGCAGCATGCCCTCATGCCAGGCAAAGCGTGGCTGGCGCTCCAAAAACAGCACACGGGGCTTGCGTCCATGGAGATGCTCAAGGCCAGGAGCCGGCTTGGATGATTCGAGGGCGTCGTGCAAGGCAATGGCAAGAGCAAGATTGGCTGGGCCAAAGCCAACGCCAACCACATCGTAGGGCTCGTCCGTGTCCTGCTCACCATCTTGGCGGAGGGACAGGTTGCTTGTCACAGCACCAGGGGGCATCGATGTGGGGAATGACGGCGAGTTTGACACCGACGTGGCCCTTGGCGAATCTGGATCGTGAGTAGCGTGGGGAGTCATGCTTGCGTCTGCCCTTGGAACTGATTCGTCTTCTGGTCTCAGAACTGTGTGGCAGACTTGGAGTGCTGAGGTTCCGATTACCAGGTCGAGTAGCTGGAACAGACGGGGAGAATCAAAGGGCAGAGATTCCTCGTTTCCCTCCCTTCCTTTTAGCCGCCAAAAAAATCGAGTGGACAGTACAACCTCGAATGCATGCGCTATGCAGCAGTCGATGCTTGGTGACGCAATCTATCGAGCCGTCGGAGGACGACAGGTACGTCTGAGCGAGGGTGTGGGGGATATCAGATGGTGGAGAAGGAGGCAAGGAAGAGTTATCAGATGGAACGCCAACCAACTTTTAACCATCAGCGAGGGGGGTCCCTATAGGAACCTTTTTTTCCCTTCAGCCCTCTAGACGCTCGGTTGCTCTTGGAGACCAATCGGTGCAATAAACTAAGTCGAGCTGCTCCGTTTTTCGGCGGTATGCAAATAACCGGTGCGCTTGGCGGGTGGGCCATGTAAAAGGAGGGAAGCATGACGAGTCAATTGGGAGGAGCGAGATTTTACCTAAAAGGTTTAAAACAGTTGGATTTGAGCTTTCCCGTAGTCCAATGCAGTTCAGAGCAGGGAAAAACTGTTTCTTGTGGCGCGGATGACGATGCACGTTTCGTCCTGCCGAGCCATAGATCAGCGCTAAACTTTAGATGAGAGAGATATGTAATTGTCTTGTCTTGTCTTATCTGATGGAAAAGATGGGATGTAAGCAACAAAGAGTTGCCAATTGAGATTGGAAAGGAGGAAACGTAGAGCCAGAGGCTTAACTCTGCGCCACGCCGAATAGCCCGTGAGGTAGTATTTGCTTGGGCGTCAAGTTGGAATGACACATTGTTTTGGCGCCGTTGCTGCTGTCGTCGTAATCCTCTACGATGAGATGCCATCATTTGGTATGCTTGCATCGCCTGTAACGCCCAAAGCCTACCAGTTTGCGTCAAGCCGTGGCAGCAGTCAAGCCATGTCAAGACGAGGTGGCTGAAGACCTGGTCCACACTGACAAGCATCGTCGTCTGGTATCTGGCACAACCACTCATTCCGGTCTTTTCCATTCTTGTGGGGGGGCACCGACGACGGCTTTAGAGAGCCATTGCATCAACGGCCTGCAATCTTGGTCTAAGCCTAGCCAAAGGTGGAATGGTCGTCTTTCAGGCCATGTCAATCACTCCTGTGACGAGCACGCGACGTGCAGTAGTGCCAGAGCAGAAATTTTGCAGTCCGGTCCATGACGGCCTTGCGTCTGTCCCGTTGGGTGATTTTTTGGCTGGCAGTCCTGCCGAGTAGCAGGCGACTCGTCTTTGTAGCATTCTGTAATAGCAGTGCTGCGGTATACATGTGATATAGACGCACAATCATAAGACTTTGCCGGTCAGCCATTCCCGTTGTAGTTGCCGGCAAAGGCGGCACTGTTCTGCTGCTCTCCATAGACATTGACCGCCCTTGAAGCGCAATAGACCAGATTGTCATACTTGGCACAATGAAGAATGCATTTGGATTTGCGGATATATGAGATGCTCGAACAATCTGAGCACCATCTTGGGGAGTGATGTAAGGGAATGCCAAGCTTTAATCACGACTTCACTCTGCTTTGCACGAATATCTCCAGCCCATGCGGCTTTCAACATAGACTCTGCTGCATTCACACACACACACACATTTGCTGAGCTAAATGAACCTCCTTGATTGTCGAGAAAACAGAAAGACGTGCGCCGTGCAGAGCTTGGCGCGAGCTGTAGCGTTCAGAAGCGACCAAGGTTTGGTAGAATGGGCACGCTGGCACCGATCATTGGGCTGCCAATCTCGCCTAACCCTCCAGGACCCCGTGCGCCATGTGGTTGCACATGCGTGATCATGTTCGCGCGGCGTAGGAAATGACCTCCCCCGTTGTGCCCGTCAATGTCGCCCTCAGTGTCCAGAATGTCTTCGAGCTCGCGGCGTTGGATGCCCAGGTCAACTCTTGCCTGCTGTACGTGGTGAAGCACTTCGGCAAGATCGCTGTACCCTCCGTTGGCCCCAGACTTGGCCGCTGCCAGGCTGTGGCAGGCTTCGCACGCCAGTTTCCGAACTATCATCGGCCTCGACGTCGAGGCTCGGTGCATGGACGGATTCAGGTTGCCGGCGTTACCCCAGCCACCACCGCCGCCAGCAGCAGCAGCGCCACTGCCGGCGCCAGGTGCTGCCGTGCTTCCCCATCCATTGTGCCCAGCACCACCGAGCCCAGTTGGCGCGGCAAATTGATTCGGCGGTGGTTGCAGCGGTGCTCCTGTAGCTCGAGGCGCCCAGCTTTGATCTGCTGGGGGCATGCGGGTTCCAAGCCCTCCGAAACCGCTCACACCATGGTTGAAAGCAGATCCAAAGCCTGGCTGATGTGGCGTGTCCCCAAAGCCAGTCCGTCCAGGAGGCATCCCAAGCGGTGCGCCTGGCCTTGAACCGTCGCCGGGCGATGGGAGCGGTTCGTCGTCGTCTGCAAGAAGCGCACTGCTCCCAAGATGAGTGCTCAGGTCGTCCACATCACCCTCGCCATTTGTCTTGACGCTTGCCGGCCGCTTGATTGCCCCAGGACGTCCAATTGGCGCTGCTGCGGCCGCTGCACCTCCAGGGGGAGGTCCGATTGGAGAAGAACCCGAGGCTTGCCGCGAGTGACTTGGGACGGCACTGCTCTGCTGGCCTGGAGCGAATCCGGATGTGACAGAAGGACCGTGGGGAACAAATGAAGCCGGTGCGCCCTCAGTATATCCTCGATTCATGCCAGGCGGGCCCATTCCGGGAGGTGGCCCTGGTGGCGCAGGCATCCCAAAGCCCGGACGATGATTCATCTGCTGTTGCTGCTGCTGTTGCTGCGGTGGCGTGTGATGATTATTTGGCCCGTACATGCCGGTTTGGGGTCCAGAAAATGCCCTAGGAGCCATGCCTGCCATCATGGGGCTCGGTATTCCAAATGGCGACACTGGACCTGGCGAGAAGCCTGGAAGAGACGAATTGGGAGGGAGTGGCATGCCCGGAGGAGGAGCTATTGAGTGCACCCCAGCTTGGTGTGGGAATGGCAGTGACCCGGGATGAGGTGGTGGAGCAGGATGCAATGGTGGTGGAGGCGGTTGTGCACGTGACATGCCAGGCACAGAAACATTGCTTATTGGTGGCAGAGGTAGCTGCGGTCTCTTCTGCGGCGTTGACTGTTTTGAAGAAGACTCTGAGGAAGCTGTAGTGCTCCTTCGACCGCCAACTCCTCCTCCAGGTTGGGATGCATCGCGTGGTTTGACAGGTGTAGGAGCTTTGGGCGCAACTGGCGTAGCGACCTTGGGCTGAGGAGGAGACAGACTGTTGGGAGGCAAGAGGCCTGGCGGGAGAGCAACTTTGGCGGCTGGTGGTGGTGGTTGCGGTGCCCGACGAGTCGAATCTGCAGCCGCGGTACTTGTAATCGAGTCTTGCATGGCTGCCTCTCGCTTTGCCTGCTCCTCCTTCATCCTCTTGCCGTGCTCTGCCTGCTCGCGTCGCTCTTTGGCTTCTCGTTCCTTTGCTTCCCGCGCCTGGCGTTCCTTTTGCCTGACTTCATCTTTGCGTCGCTTCTCCTCGGCCTTGGCTTCTCGCGCCTTTCGCTCAGCCTCTTGCTGCCGCTCGCGCTCTTGCAATTGCCGCTTCTGCTTCTCTGCCTCCTTTCGCGCCTTTTCTTCCTCGAGCTTTCTGCGTTCTTCCTCCTTCTTCTTGCGCTGCTCCTCCCGTTGTTCTTCGCGCTTGCGCTTCTGCTCAGCCAGACGCGCCTCTTCGTCGGCCTTGGCCTTGGCCTCAGCCTCGGCCTTTTGCTGTGCCTTTTGGTCCTTGGCCGCCTTCTGCTGAGCCTTCTTCAGCTTCTTCTTCTGCGCATCACGCTCCTTCTTGGCTTGGCGCTCCTTGTCGTTGTCCTTTTCGTTGTCAAGTTCCGCTATAAGCCGTTCTTGCCGGTCACGTGCGACTTTCTCGCGATATGCCGTGAGGACCCTCTGTTCGAACATGCGGGCTGCAAAGATTTGAAACATACGACGACCTTCCTCCATGCGTTGCTCTTCGGTCATGGTGTCCTGAAAAAGATTAGTTGAAAGGACAATATTGGCGTTGCTTTGGCAGAGATTGGGTCTTACCATCTCATCTTCATCATCCTCAAGCTCCTCGCCTTGACTGTCATACTCTTCGTCCTCCTCTTCGTCAGAGTATTCGTCATCTTCGTCTGGAGGAAGGTGTGCGTGTGGATGTGTGCCATGCGGACCCGCCATTGGCTGGTGTGGAGGAGGCATGCGATACGAGCCCATGGCCGCGTCCTCTTCACGCTGCATGCGCCGCTCAGCAAGCTGCTCCATCATGTCAATGAACTTCTGGCCATCATTCTTCAGAAGGTCATCCGCAACGGTGAGAATGCCGCCTATTACACTTGTCAGCCTTGCTGGATGCGCACGTTTCCCTCCAAATTTATATATACCTTTGACCGTCAGACTCTTCCCAAATGAGAAAAAGTCATTTGCAGGCGTGTTGTCGGGCGGAAGATCGTCGGTGTTGGTACTCGCATACTCGTCGTCATAGGATGCTTGGTCACTGCCTTCCTCGTCACGGTCGTCGTCCAGATAATCCTCGTCGTCATCTGCAAGCTCCTCTATCCTTCGGCCTGAGAATTTGCGATTGGCAATGTGCCCTCGATCTGGCGGACCGCGGCTCATGGAATGCCTGTAGCTCATTGCGGGGGCTGGTGCCGGAGACACGCCGTTTTCTGCACCCTGCTGGCCGTGATTGGCAAACTGCTCAAGCTCTTCGTAATAGGCATCGTACAAGACCTCGAGCTCTTCCTCAATGGCGGTGCGCTTCCTGCCGCAGACGGTGCAACTGCAAGAGTGTTTCTGCTGTTCCTTCATCTTGCGCAGAACTGCCTCCTTCTCGATCTTGACCAGAGACTTTCGTTTCTCCTCCTCGAGGTTCAGCCAAAACTCTTTGATCCGCAGACGCTCCTCCTGCGACGATGTGTCCCAAATGGCATCCTTTGTGGCCCTTCGTTGCACGGTCCGCAGAGCCTCTTCGGAAATGGATGGACGGGTCATCTGAGCGGGCGGTGGAGGAGGCGGCAGAGGTGAAGGATAAGAGCCTGGAAGCCCCGAAGGCGGCGAAAAGACGGCCTGCTGATTCTTGTTCTTCTTCTTTCTCTTGGACTTCTTGCCAGTTCCAGGATTTGGAGGGCCACGTATGCCGTTGTAGGGATATGCACCGTCCTCGTCAGAAAAGATCCTCTCGTCCTCGTTGTCATATCCGTACTGGCCGTCGGCAGGCATCACGCCCCGCGCGTAGGAGCTATTGTAGCCTGTATCTGACGGAGGTGGGTTGTGGGTTGTGGATAGGTCGCCGTTTGCGTAGTCGTCGTCCTCGTCGTCGTCATCTGCGTACTCTGCACCCAGGGCTTCGCGTGCGGCATTTTGTTTGGCAGCTTGTTTCTGACGACGCTTGGCCTTCTTGCGGTTTATCGTGCCGGCGGGCGTGTTGCTGCTCGTGAGGACACCGTTGGAGGCTCTTGGCTGTGCCTCGCCGGGCGCAGATGACGCAACGCCAGGTCTGGAAGTCGGCGCCATGGGCAGTCTTGTTGCGTCTATCTCATAGTTTGCCTCCTCAACGTGCCGGTGGGCTGTAGCAGAGCCTGTGGCAGTCCAACGCCGTGACGTGCGCCCCTCGCTGTGATGCCGAGACTGCGGGCAAAGGTTTTGGTGGTCGTTTCTGCTGTCGTCTCTGTGGCAACAGACTGCTGCAAGGCCAGAACAAGCGAAGTTTGAGGCTCGACGGACACGCTCAGAGCTTCAGAGCGGCAGTGTCGCAATCTGGGCGTCTGTCTGCAGTGGTGTCTTTGTGTGCTTCTCCAAGGAAGGAAGTGGCCTTGTTTCGAGGCGCCCGCCAAGACTGACTCTTGTCAAACAGTTCCGGCTCCAGCGCAGCTCTGTCCGACTGCTTCGTTGGAACAATAAAAAAACGAAACGGGATTCTGCAAGCAACGCTTAGGCAGAAGCGATTGGTTTTGTGCGCGCCACGCCCTGTGAATACCGAAACACTGCTAAGAGCCTCTCACATTCCGGCCACCTGCAAACGCCTGATCTGGGGTCAGCCTTGCAGCTGCCGCGCGGTTCCTCGCATTTACTTGTGCCTGGGTCCCGTCAGGTCAGAAGCACAGCCACCGGCTTGCCCTCAGAGGCCTGACAGTTTCTCCTGCATTTGCCAGCGCAGAACCGCACGAGTGGTTGATACAGGTGCACGGCATCTGCGAGCGGACGCTCGGCCATCGTCTCACGTCCGTCTGTCTCATGCTCGACATCCAACCGGAGCTACTCAGGCTCATATAAGCCTCTGCACATTTTGATTTAGCCTATATGGCCTCACAAGATCAAGGCGCGATACGAAGGCATGAGTTCTGTGAACCTGGAAGCGCAGCACGTATTCTGACATGAGTGTGTCTTTCACAGGAAACTCGTTATCATTGGCGATGGCGCATGCGGCAAGACAAGTCTTTTGAGCGTCTTCACGCTGGGCTATTTTCCGACTGTAAGCTCACTCTGCGGACCTCTTGTTCGAAAGCAGCCTAATCTGACGACGCCTTAGCGCTATGTTCCTACAGTCTTTGAGAACTATGTCACCGACTGCAGGGTGGACGGCAAGAGTGTGCAGCTGGCGCTCTGGGATACTGCAGGCCAAGAGGACTACGAGCGCCTGCGACCACTGGCTTACTCGCGAGCTCACGTCATTCTGATTGGCTTCTCTGTAGACACGCCAGACTCGCTGGATAATGTGCGGACCAAGTGGGCCGAAGAAGCAAGGGAGAAGTGCCCTGGTGTGCCCATCATTCTTGTGGGCTTGAAGAAGGACCTGCGTGACGATCCATTGGCCGCAGAGGAGATGCGCAAGAAGAGCATGAAATTCACAACTACCAAAATGGGTAACGACATTAAGGACTTGATTGGTGCGCGCCGCTATCTGGAATGCTCCAGCTTGACGGGAGACGGAGTGGACGACGTCTTTGAGGCCGCTACCCGGGCTGCGCTGACCACTTTCGAAAAGAGCTCCAGCGGTGGATGCTGCACAATTCTATAAACAACCAAAAAAGACAAAGATTTACACGACAGGCTTGCGGGTGACTTTGCCATTACTTTGTTAGTGGCTGTATTTTTCTGAATGTCCAAGCGGGGTGAAGCGCAGCATTCCTTCGTCGATTACAGCTCCCAGATCTTAGTTTCAGGGGAATTTGCAGCAGCAGCAGAAGCACAGTTGGAGGAAATGGGAACACGAGGGAAAGGAGAGATTGGAGATATCATATCACAGGACCACATGTAACACAATGCTGCTCTACAACGAGGGCTTAGCTAGGAACCAAAAAGTACTTGCAGGAGGTTACGATAGTCAGTTCGCATGCGAAAGTCCAAGAAGGGCCATGGCAAAGTGTAGGATAACGCCCTGAGTTAATGGTACATGTAGTTGGTCTGTACTAAAACTCAGGCTCAACATTTGACCTGTTCGATGCGATAAGTCTACATGGTATTGTACAGGCTGAAATCTCAGCTTAGCTTGAAAGAGGGACAAATCTATCGTGTCCAAGCATGGTCCCATCCTGTTCGCGGCGGCGTATCTGTCTGCGCGCGTGCATACTCAATGGGTACACCGCTCCACACGCCCTTCTTCTCCATGGCTATCCGGTACAGGCGGCCAACCTCCTTCTGCCTCTGAGCGGCAGCCGAAACATCTAGTTCGACATTGCTGCCATCCACGCCCTTGACGGTGACTGTCTTGACGTCGCGTGCTCCTGGAGGCGGTACGGCGCGGCCAGGTTCACTCAATGCCAGGCCATCCTCGCCAATCAGTCGCAGTGCTTCGCAGGCTTCGCGCATGCTGTTGTACTGCCGTTCGAGTTCAAGCTGTTCTGTTTGACGCTGTTGCGCGCGGAAGAGCTGCCAGGCTCGATGTATTGTCCAGTGACGCAGATGTCGCAGGCGGGAGAAGCGAAGAGGGCGAGGGTTTTTTGGGTGGTGGAGGTGATATCGTATCAATGCTGCACAATTTCAGTCAATTCAAGTCTCCTTTCATCTATCCAGAGAGGCTTGTCCTACTGATGCGCTCGTCTGGTTTATTCTGTTTGCCCCGAGCTCGTTTCAGTAGGCTGGCTGAGCTGGAGAAGGATGATTTTTGCGTAGAGGAGCTGGGCTGTTGGTAGGCAGACAGTCCAGGTGTTGATGATGTTAGCGTCCATGATGACACAGATGAAAAGAGGCGCATCGGCCCTTGTGAGGCTCTTGCTGGTTGGAACAGAGCCATGATGGCTGCGATATGGCGTTCAATGGTAGACTTTACACGGCTCTGTGCTCCTTGGTTGGCGACTTGACGCGGACTTTGAATCCGGACAAGTGTGGAATCATGGGTCATGCAGCCCCATGCCCAATGCGGAATAGTGGCCGCTCGCTGCGGAGGGGTAGCTGCCAAGGAAGACCCTCGAACCAGTCACCATGATGTCGCTAAACACTGGCGCTCCACCGTTTTGCATTCTACTGCGCACACAGAGACAAGACCATTCCTGGCGTCTAAGAGGACTGATAAAGGCCTCTGACAACGGGAAAGCATGGCTACACGAGACGACGCCATCTTGGAGGCTTCGGCCAAGCATCCTCAACCGGGCAAAATTTTCCAATATGGAACAGCCGGGGTAAGGCTTCTCTGCGGCGCTATTTAGCGAACAAGTTCTTCAAGACGCTGACGGGATTGCTCTAGTTTCGAATGAATGCGTAAGACGTGCCGATTGAGTTCTCTGGTGGCTTTTGCTTTTATACCTCAGCTTGCTGACTTTGGCAACCCTCAGCAATCTTTTGGACTCTGTCGTCTTCCGCGTCGGTCTCCTGGCCGCTTTGCGCTCGCGCAAGCTCAATGGCCAGAACATTGGAGTCATGATCACCGCCAGCCACAATCCGCCCCAGGATAACGGCGTGAAGCTGGTAGATCCAATGGGCGAGATGCTCGAAGTATGTCTGCACCGTTGCACCAGAAAGACGCAAGACTAAAGAGCACGCTAGGCATCTTGGGAGACATATGCGACGGAGCTGTCCAACGCCGAATCGGATAGTGCTATGCTGCAAGTCTACAACAAGCTGGCGGCCGACCTCAAGATCAAGCTTGATACCCCTGCTCGCGTCTACTTTGCCCGCGATACTCGTGCTTCTGGGCCTGCTCTTGTCGTCGCCTTGACCGATGCCCTCAAAGCCACAGAAACCGAATACAAGGATTTTGGTTTCCTGACTACGCCTCAGCTGCACTATGTCGTTCGCTGTATCAATACCGAGGGCACTCCATCTGAGTATGGCATCCCAGAGGAGAAGGGCTACTACGAGAAGCTGTCAGACGCCTTCAAGCGTGCCATGAAGCACCGCACTTCAAGTGGAAACGTCATTGTGGACTGCGCCAACGGAGTCGGCGCCCCAAAGATGCTGGAGCTTCTCAAGTACTTGCCTGGTGCCGCTGATGGTGGAGTTGACATCAAGGTTGTCAATGACGACATCTCAAGGCCTGACATGCTCAACGTCCAATGCGGCGCTGACTTTGTCAAGACTGGCCAGCGGGCACCGCCCTCTTCAAAAGCATCACCAATGGAGCGCTGTGCCTCTCTCGACGGAGACGCAGATCGCATCGTCTACTACTACCTGAATCAGGACAAGCAATTTTGCCTCCTGGACGGCGATCGCATTGCAACGCTTGCAGCTTCGTTCCTTGGCGAGCTCGGCAGGCAGGCAGGCCTCTCGGATTCTCTCAAAGTGGGAGTTGTTCAGACGGCCTATGCCAACGGCGCTAGTACCGAATACATCGAAAAGACGCTCAAATTGCCCGTCGTCTGCACCGCCACGGGTGTCAAGCATTTGCACCATGCTGCTATGCGATTCGACATTGGTGTATATTTCGAAGCCAACGGCCACGGGACAATCTTGTTCTCTCCTGGAGCTCAGCGAGCAATTCGCAAGCACGAACCCAAGTCGCCTGCTCAGCAGACTGCACTTGAGACGCTTGCCGCACTTGTCGACCTGATCAACCAGGCTGTTGGCGACGCTCTGTCCGACCTTCTGCTTGTGGAGGTCATTTTGGCTCACAAGAAGTGGACAGTCGGGGAGTGGACCAACACCTACAAAGACCTACCCAACCGGCTGATAGCTGTCGATGTCAACGATCGCACCATCTTCAAGACGACAGATGCCGAACGCCAGCTCGAGAAGCCAGACGGTATCCAGCAGAGCATCAACGAAGCCGTTAGCAAGTACAAGTCTGGGCGCTCTTTTGCCCGAGCCAGTGGCACTGAGGACAAGGTCAGAGTCTACGCTGAAGCCAGTACCAAGAGTGAAGCAGACGATCTCGCAAACAAAGTTATGCGAATCATTGAAAAGGCGCATTGACGCATGGCAGGCTTGCAGCACAAGCGTCATGGGTACTGGCTGGGCAAGACCTTGTTGTGCAACGAAGCCTGGCTGACTATGCTCACTCTTTGAGACGACGGCTGTGTGCTAGCCGTGTCGTAACGCATGGTCCATTGGCATAGCGTGAACTTGTGGGATACACTAATGACTTGAAACGCAAGCATCTTGAGCGAGGAGTTACCGGTTTGGCCCTCTGGACCTCGATATCCACTCCTGCTGGCCGCATAATGACCATGTCTTTGAATTTTCTTTAGTATGAAATAGTGAAATGAGACCATGCCTCGTTTGAATTTGGCGCGAGCAAGCTTGCGGCGTTCGCTTGATTCCAAAGATAGTTATAAATGAGTTGTTTGGTGTGCGGGTACACCCCACCGAGTGAAACCGCTTGAAGCTAATGACTAGGCAGCCAGCAGTGAGTCACAAGGCTACATCCGCGGAGGCTTACATCTTACCTGTCCGCAGATCCCGATTTAGATTATATGTAAGAAGAGCACCAAGCTTTCCTTTTTATTTAATTAGTTTGTAGTCTTACACTTCCTTTGCTTGTGGCTTGCATTTCGCCGGTGCTTGGCTCCATAGTAGTTCTCTAAAGTGACCACAATTCGCCTACCGAAAAGATGCATATTGTGTCCAACATTCGCAATCTCGAAAAATTTGTGAAGACTTTTGATCTTGCCTCTTATGAAAAACTCACTATTGAGCAACTCTCTCGTTACTGCATCCTCGACCCAGAGGCGCGGGCCCACCACTATGATTTGCTTGTTGCAAGAGTCACGGAGCTTGGAGCTACGGTGACGGAGAGTCGCGAAGGCAAGGAACGAGAACTAATTCTCGGTGAATGGCTGGTTGCTCCATTGATTGGCCGCGAGTCCACACTCGGCCACAGTTCTGTGCTTCCAGTCGGGGGGGTCTCAATTGGTCAGACTGTTGACTACATCAGTACTGGTGGGGGCTTGGGATTTTCCGTCGACAATCCTCCTGGAAGAGGTGCGCCAACAAAGGTCCAGGTTATGGGCATCTTGCGATATGAGAACCAGGATATCGCCAGAGCCCAACATTTTGCTCTTGATCTTCCATCAGCAGCCAAGCTTCGACCTGTAGTGGCTGTGGTAGGCTCAAAATCTGATGCCGGAAAGACGACCGTATGCCTGGATATCATCAAGAGTCTTCACGACGCCGGCAGAAATATTGGCGTGGCCAAGCTCTCAGGGACTCAGCAACTATTGGAAATTCAGGAGCTTGCCGTTGATGCCAATCAAGCCTACGACGCAGCAGATGCAGGCATGCCTACGACTTATCCACCATCACAGGAAAATGACCAAAGGACCGAAGAAACCAGCAAACTGACTTTGGAAGCAGCTGATTGTATCCTTGGTGCTCTCTCTGTCGATAACGACATTATTGTCGTCGAGTTTGGCGGAGACTTGCTGTCAGCGAGCGTGCCTCAGCTCTTGGCAGATCCGTCTCGCATCAACCTCGTTGCTCTTGTCATGGCGGCGGAGTCGGCTACTGCAGCCATCGGTATGGAGATCAAGCTAGGCAGGCTATCGGTCAAGTATGCTCAGATCCCGCAGTACTTTGCTGGGCCGTGTGGCAATCTCAAGGCCAACCGCAATCGAGTTATGCGGGAAACGAGCTGTTCTGGGTGCTTTGATTTGTGGAACAAGCATTCCCAATCGGCACCAGAGGAACAACGGGAAGCGAGCAAGAGAGACACGGAACAGCTTACTCTCAAACTACTCGCCGCATGTAATCAATAAATGCTGTGCGTCCTTAAGCTACATCATAATCAAATAGCTCATCATAACCATATGATGTCAAATTGGTCTTCTGCTATTCGCGGCTACCCGAAGCATTTTCAATATAGAAATAGAATAGTGAATTCCTTAATAGGAACATCAGCGCACATGAAGACCTGAAAGTCTGTTCAATGAGACAAGATTGCGTTGAAAGCCCAAGTCCTGAGTCAAGAATATCTCTAAAGTAAACATGAGCCCAATCAATCGTTAAGTGCATCCTCTGGAGCTTCACATCAGCTGGGATATATGACTCCTGTCTGATCTCCACTCGAAAAATTTCCCATTAATAAATCATTTTCACGCGCATGACAGATAGGTTTCGTAACATGAGCCTTTGCCCTCATCCGGCTGAGAACGCCTCTAGCTCGAATGGAGGACGTTTGATTCCAGTTCTCTCCCTTCTATGTGATGACTAAGAGACTTAGGCAACGCAAAACTAGAGTCTTCTAGACATAGTGCAAGCATATAATCATTAACGTAAGTTACGAATGAACAAAGTCGAATACTTATCGCAACACTTCAACTTCTTGGCAAGTCAAAGTGGTACAGAGCCGTGTCTGGACTACAATTTCTATGTAACCTATTTCTAGCGTGATACGCATTCACTTCGATGTAGATAATTTGACTATGAAAAAGAGAGCCTCGACTTGCTTCTTTATGAATTGTGGAAGGCGTGGAGAGCAGTGCGCCATCATAATTGGTAGAGAGAGTTGTGGAGCCGCCTCGCTTATTCATCCGCCCCCACCAGTTTTTCGCAGAGACTTCATGCCACCCTGACGATCTCCTTCACCACCCTTCCCTGCACCATCATCACTTTTGTTACATCTGCAAATTGTTTAAAAGCCTCAAACATTTGGCTTTTCAGCTTTTCACCTATGATGTTGAAGTAAGACGTTTATGATCTTCGAAACGGTCATATCGTATGGCTAGCAAGGGCTGCTCCTTGCTTGCCACCACATACGACAGGACCGTGGCTCATATCAAGTCTGCAACACAGTAATACTTGCTGAATTGGACAGAGATAAAGCAATAAGGTAAATTTGAGGAAGAAATGTTCTGATGCTGTCAGCCCTGATTCTCCCACGGACTGGTCCATCGTTGTCGTGCCGCCTTGACCACGTGCTCTTGCCCGTAAAGGAAAATAATTAACAGGATCACATCCCATTACACCTGCCAGGCCTTTGAGTGATTGCAGGAAGAAAGGGAAATATGTTTCCATCCCGAAAACGGGTTTCTCCAAGAGATCTTGCTCGACGACTTCGGCTCAGGACTATCTGCCCCGCTTGGACATCAAGTATGCCGCGGTACTGCAATTCCAGGTCTTAGAGGACATTTGAATGCAATCCTACTGCTGGTATTGAAGGTTGAAGGCAGTTTCGCAAGGACCAAGATCAACGATTAATCTCAATCAGTTTTCGGTGTGAGGATTATCCAGGAGTTTCAATGGAGGAACAGAGATAAGATCCTTATCATCCCATCATCAATCTGCCAAGACATGAGGATGTAAAATGCAAAAAAAAAAAAAACATTGCCCGCCCACCTCCCGCCGGGCTCGAACCGGCCTGCGCCCCCAAGTTTGACCGCAACGCGCGTGCTACAACTCGGCCATGGCCCTTGGATTGGTAGGGGAATCGCTAGAGGCGAGACGCCTCTAGCGAAGCGGGACCTACCCAGCACCATGGCCGACTTGATAGCAGTTACATTTACGGTCGATGTAGTCTGCAGCCTACACCAGCCAGGACCCCTCCATCTGGCTTGGAAAAATACAAGTTTGAACAATATATATAGCCTTGGTTATGTACATCACTGGTCTGATCTTCATTTTTTTGGCTCCACGTTACGCCTTTTATCTTCAGAAATTCTTTGATTTCATATTTAGTTTACCTAGAAACTGTTGCAATTGCAAAAAAATAAAATAGTTTGGACTTCATTGGGTCTGTTCGCGCTTGCCCAGCTGATCTGATTACCACTCAACTGACCCTTCCCACTTTGTCTCCTTTCACTATTCTTGCAGTTGGTCGAATAGAATACCAAAGACTAATTTCTAATATTGCACAGCTGCACAGCTTCATGGTGCAATGATACAAGCAGAAGATGCATTCCCAGGCCTATTGTTGCAGCAATACAGTCCCACTACGACAACATTGCTGCATCTGCGCAACACCGTACACGAGCCTCTTTACTAGGACTGTGCTTTTGGCATCACGGGCATTGAGCAATTAGGCGCTTTCCTGACATTTCAAGACACGAGCATTGCAAAGATTTCAATTGGGCAATTGAAGAAGCAGAGACGCGCTTGTTGAGTATCTCCAAATTGTTATGACAAACAGAGCGCTAGACTTACTTATTTTCAAGCCATCGTCTCGTCTCGCGTCCTTCAGGCGATACATGCTCTTCCTTTCTGTCTACGATAGCTCCTAACATAATTGATTACGCGACCAACTCATCGCACCGACACGTGTTTAGCTGATTCGGCTTTGCAGCAGCCTACCGATTGTGCAAACAGCAACTCTTTCAAGGCATTGCATAGCAGACGTTTCTACCTCTTCTGATTTGCGACATTCATTCAGCAAGGAATCACTAGCGTTACGAAGAAAGTAGAATAGAAAGTCACCGCTCTAGGGCTGGATGAATATGTAACAGCGAGCGTGTTCATGATTGCTGAAGGCAGTACCATCTATCACAGACGGGCCACGTTGCCTATGCTTTTGCAATATCTCCAAATCATATATTCAAGTTGCTCTCAAACAAAGATATGTAACCCTCCTCTCCTCTATGAACAAACCTCCTGAACGTCTTAAACAAAGCGAAAGACCCAGATTACCGTTTGTATCGTTGCCATTGCGAAAGCGACCTCTCGGCTCCATCCCAGCTTGTCAGCACCACCAGCAAACTGAGTAGTTGAGGCACCTGTAGGGAAGGACTGGGAGCCCAATGTTGTTCCTTGGACGTGACCCTGCCCATCTCCTGCGGCTGCTGTGCCTGTTTCATTGCCTGCTGCACCATTTCTTCCTGTAGCGCCAGGAATGCCTTGACCTACAACAGAAAAATCGCCATTACTTGCATTGCCTGTACCGCCATCATCAGGTCCGTCTCCATCACTTTCATTAACATCAGCGCCGCCATCTGGTCCACCCCTAAGACCACCGGCACCAGCACCAGTGCCACCATCGCTATTGCTTCCACTACTGCTAGTATCGTTGAGTCCACTGCTTTCAACACCATTAGCACTACCAACAGTACCAGCAGCGCTGCCGCTACCATTGGAACCAATGGCAGCAGTAGCAGTAGCAGCAGCAGCATCACTACCCCCAGTGATTCCTGCACCATTGGCCTCAGCTGCAGAAGTGCCACCGGAAGCACCTTGAGTCAGAGTAGCTGCAGCCGGAAGTATGGTTCTTCCATTCGCGATAATGTAGCCGTTCTCCAGCGTCATCGAGAAAGGAGAACCGTCGCCATCCCCAATAGAATAAGTGATTCCATTGACAAGCATGGCTGAGGCCATGGCAGAGTAGGTATTGCCGTTAATTGTGAAGGGGGGGCTGTCCGGTGTCAAAGTCTGGCTATCAACAACATAGACTGCCTCTTGATGACCTTGATAATTTCCTGGTGAAAATTGTGTGGGGGCTGGCGTTATCCTTGCGACCGGCAACTCTGATGCGGCAAATTGAGCAGATGATAAAGGTGGGTTGACAGTTGCTGTTGCCAGATATGCTTCTTGGGTACTCTCAGGCCCCCCAATGGGGCCTGTAAACGTCTCTAGGTCTGCGTAGGTAAGCATATCGGAGCAAGTCGTGCAAAGAGAAATGGTAAGCTGAAAACCAATCGAGGAAAAAGTCGCAGGCTTCATCATTGTGCTGTTTCTTCCTGATAGAGTGCATTGAGCAATAGGACCGAAAGAAGGGAAGAGTTCCGTCAAGTTCGACGCCGGAACGAAATTATAGATGACCTCGGGCGACGAGTTCCAGCCAAAGGGATCAAGCCAATAGGCTGTTGGAGTTTGAGCCGGGCCTGAAATGTCTGGATGAGAAGGGAAAGGTTGCCGCGTCTCAGGTACGGAAACGCAACCTACTGAAGCCCGAGACGACGTGGAGATTGCTCCGCTCCATACTAATGAGTAGTCATAATCCAAAAAGGTGTTGGGATAGGTACTGTTGAGAAGCTAATCAGCATGGCACATGATTGTCAAGCATTAGATGAGTTCGTACATTATGGACGGTGAGCCGTTCACATCCAAGGAGAAAGTCTTGTAACCTTCCGAGTTGGTGTCCGTTGGCAGAAGTGTTGGCGGGATCGCCTCGTAGTTGTAGGTTTGCAATGTGATGTTTCTCACATAATCGGGAATCAGCACCTGGGTTCAGTGAGAATCTATCATCCGCACCGGCCAAATTAGTGACTTTACCGCAGTGTATGTCAAGAACGTGACATCAGTGAGTTCTGGCGATATCCACTTCATAGTTGTTATTTGCGGGGCTGAGAAGCTGCAGGAGGGACAAGCAGCTATTGCCGGAGGGGGCGTGATGGTCGAACTAGGGGAGATTGTGGGATCCGGTTCGTCCTGTCGCGGACAAATTCAGACGTAATCGACTAAACACCCTAAGTCGGGCGTGCAATTCAACTCACATTGACGACGCTGCTTGGTATCACAGCAAAGTTGGACTTGGCTGGGGCAGACGACAGGGCCGAGGCAGCTCTAGGCGCTCGCCGTCGAAGGCCAATCTCAGTAGGGCCGGTATGGATTTGTGAAGAGGATGATTCTACAACGGCAGAAGATGCAATAGGAGTTCCATGTTGCCCTGTCCTCACGTCAGAGGTTAGAGAAGAAAAGCCCCAAAAGCTTAGAAAAGCTAGAATAATCTGCGACATATCGTTCGCGACTGTACAACGACATGTCAAACGCTTGCCAGGAGGGGAGCATCCATTGCTATTTGAGCAGGAGTTTGTCACAAAAGCGCCCAAAATGGGTATGCCGGGCAAAGCCTGGGAGCCTCCACATCTTGATACCAAACAACGCTTACTCCAAGAGTGTTGGCGACGCCGATGATGGTTGCTGTACTTTGATTGGAGTATGGTCCCCCAGAGATTTAGACAACAAGATCATTGGATAGACTGAGGTTGTTGAAGGTTTCATCGGATAGCGTGCAAAAGGGCTCCCGGTCAGCCGGTGGACCAATTGTCTGGTCTGCCAAGATGCGCCTCCTACTCTTTCTGGCAGCTCTGAAGGATTTCTTCCGATAGCATGCCGGGCAACTGCAGGACAAGACACCCATGCATTCTCATTACAGCTAAGCGACCGGTTGCACCTTTTGGGCCTCTCACATTGTCGCTGCCGCAGTTCGCGGACTTCCACGTCACCAGCCTCGTGCATATCGCCCCCGCAGAGGACTACAGTAGCGGCCATGATCCTACAAGGCTATTTGATCGACGGCAAATGCCATTGTTGATTGGTGTTCCAGGTAGCCTTGCGGTCCATGTTGCCTGCTCTCGACCTCGTTGACCTGATTCAAGCAAGAGCGCGTGACGGAGATGAGCAGGCCTGGATTGAAGCCTTGCTCGAGATCTGAGGTGAGCTCGTTTCCAATTTCTACGCCTGAATTTGGCGCTCTGGTCAAGGCCCTTGCTCTCAGCCTCAGCCTCGCCGACATTGACACGAAGCTATAGTCAGGCTGGGAACGCACAATGAAAAAGGATCAAAGAAGACGCTGCAAAGAAAGCCTTTCTATAACTGGAGAGGGCAGGTATGTCCAATAATGTCAAAGTAAGGTATCGTGGCGATGCAACGACTTATTCATTCTCCTTTACACCAAATCAAGTTGCGCATAGCTTTATCTCCCAGGTCAAAGATGTGAGGCTGCGCCAGTACACTCAAGCTAATGCATAAGCGACTATTGGCCAATATCCTTACCATTCCTCGTCAGGCGAATATTGTCGAGCAAGAAGGTGGCGTTCGCCTTCGCTCCTGTCAGGGGACTGGGGCAGGAGATGCCAAAGTCAAAGTAAGCGACAAAACCCTCAGCAGGCACACGGACGGGCCCAAAGCGCTTTAGCTTGGTGCCACGGTAGGTTGTATTGCTGGCATATATGTTGCCATTTTTCGACTGGAAAGACGCAGGGAAATTCAGGTAGCAACCCGGATCTTTGGCCGGCACCGCGTTGAAGTTTTGCGGAATGGCAATATCAAATGACATCTCGTAGCGTGCGTTTGGGTCCTTTGTGACAAGACTGTCGTAGCCATAGACAAACTGATTAACGTAGCTGTCTACTTCAAAGTCGGAGCTGCCCACCAGAGAGCTTTATAGTTTGGACATGGTCAGTCTTGTAGGCACAACAGTCTTTCACAGCCGCAAACTCACACAATATTGTTGCCGTTGGAACCCTTGATGATCCGGGCATTCTCAGTGTAGTCCCAGTCATAGGGCTCCGTCAGTCCCGTGTCCTGATCGACCACAGTCCGCGCAAAATTGCCGTTGCGCACGCCAATGTTGACGGGCGTCGTCGTGGGCGTGCATGTGGGCACGGGCGTGGGCGCAACATCGCACTCGAAGCAGTCCCTTACGTTCCAACCCCTGAAGCCGGTGCCATTCTTCAACTTGAAGCCCTTGTCGCCGAGTGTCTTGCCATAGATGTTACACGTGGCATCATAGTTGACCATTGTCCAGTTGACGGTAAAGGAAACGCATTCAAAGACGGGGTCGTAGGTGGTGACGCACTTTTGATAGCACATGTCGGGATGCAGCCCTTCGATCCTGAAGCTGTAGATGGACGAAGGGTTTTGAATAGTACCCTCTTGGCCGCAGATGGAGTTTGGCGGCAGTGGATCCTTGTACATCCAGTCTGTGGGACACGCAGATCTGACGGGTGGTGCTGGCTCCTTGCAGCTGAAACAGCTCTTTAGGTCATAGAAAAAATGCCACTTGTTGGTGTCTTGCTTGAAGCCCATGGCAGATAGGCTCTGCCCGTACGTGTAGCACACAATGTTGGCCGGGTCGAAGCTGTACGAGACGCATCTCTGGTCCTTTGCGCATGCCCGGTAGCAAGTGTCAAATCCATCGTCATACGGCCCAAGGCCTGGCACCGATACGCCGCAGTAGGCAGCAAGCAGATTAGCATTGCTGAGAGTGCCCTGACCTCCACAGACTTTGTTGACAGGGCTCGGAGAGACCGGAGTCGTGAAATACAACGGACAGTAGGTCTTGGTTGGAGATGGGTTTGTGGTCGGCGTACCAGAAGAAGACGCTGCAGCCCACGAACCCCTGATCACACCCAAAACAAGCAATGCAACCCACCTTGATATAGCCATGCCTGCGACGAGATGCAGAAGATCCGCTATCGGCATACCATTTTGTTTTTTTCAAATTATGTGCATTGGAACTTTCTTGTACTTCCCCGCACACCCACTAAATGTGAGGATGAGATTGGCTGAAGGGCGCAGCCACAATGGCAGATGCGGTTTAGCTTTGTCGTATGGGTGATGAGTGGCTTTGAAGCTTGAAAAATCAAGCTCAGGTGAGGAGATGCTGACACTTCTTAGAAAGCAAAACAACATCAATAAAACACATCAGCTCTTAACTCATTGCTAAGATCAAGTATTTACAGACAAAAATACGTCGTCAATCTCACTTCACAAGATTGTGCAGCGCTGCGCTCAAGTGCTCCATAAACTTCTCCGCCACGCCGCCACCGATCAAATGCTCGGGCCCGAACAGACCACAGTCCAGGCCGCTGTTAGGCCTTATGGCCGCCTCGACGTCAAGATACGGCGTGTATGATGCTGCTTGCCTGGCTCCCCGAAGAGCAGCCAGACATGCCTTGTCCTGCTCAGGGACTGGAGGTGCCTCTGCTTCAGTGTTTGAGAACGTGCCTTCTGTGATTTGTCCATTGAGGCGCTGGAGCTCAATTCCTCGGGGTGAAGGGGTATCATCTTCTTGTAGAGGCAGGAAATTGACAAAGACATCGACTTGGGCTCCTGTTTGTCTCTGAACTTCCCATAATTGGCTTTGACTAATGGAGCCATTGGCGCCAATGGTATGAAGATCTTGTTGCAATTGACCTGCAAGATCAAAGAGTGCCACATCTCTCGGCTTGCGAGCTAGTACAGGCAGTAGATTTAGGGTCGGTGCTGCTAGGGATGCCGTCTCTTCTGTTGTACGATTTGCCAGATGAACACCTATGAGGATTGACTTTCCTGTGTCTGCGTCCATCAAGTCGGCATATGCTTTGGATAAAAGCCCAAGGAAGACACTTTGGACCGACAGCCCATTAGAGCGAGCGATGTTTGTCAGCTGTTGACTGCGAGAGAATGAGAACAGTGATGGCTTGTACAGCGATAGTCGTGGGAAAAATGAACGCTCTGCCACGGGTGAAGAATGAAGACTAACGTCTTTGAGATAGTCATCCCAAAATGCCTTTCGATTTTGTTGTTCAGCCTCGGTTACATAGTGGGCGATGAATGGAGTCAGACTTGCAGAAGATGAATTCCAGCTTGGCGAGCTGGATTCGTCTGCACAAAGACTTACAAGCTCGTCCAATATGAGCTTCAAAGACACGGCATCATAGAGCGCATGGTGAATGCGTAAGGTGATCTTCACAGAATCTCCTTCGCCATCAGTCGTAAAATGTACCAGTGGGGTGGTCTGAGATTTTGAGCGATGGCCAGCCCGAAATATTACCTGCATAAAGGCAAGGTCATTTGTGCTGGTTGAAATAAAGCAAGTTCTTAAGACTGGGGTCGCAGCAACCAATCTGTTCCAGGCAGACCGGACGGAATCTTGCGTCCTGGTACTAACAAGACGGAACTCGAATGTTGAGTAGAGTAAGCCACCGCCGCTGTTCAACCAGACGGACAGCATATGAGTCTGACCTGGAGTTGCTGGTAGTATGTCTTCAACATCGTTTGAATCAATACCTTGTTCTTGTAGCCTCGATTGAATATTCACTTGGCTCATCGCATGCTTGACCGCAGATTCGGAATCAGTCTTGGTCAGACTTTGTTGGCTATCTGATTCCGCAGCGGTAGCTGCCCTTGCAATCAATTCAACAGTGCCCGCCCGTAACATTGAAGAGACGCTAATTTTCAGGCTCTTCTGAGAGCGTAACAGCGAACACACTTTGATGGCACTGATCGAGTCCAGTCCTAGATGGAAGAGTGTATGAGCCTTGGTAATCTCTGCGATTGGAACGTGAGAGACGGCGGACAAGATCTCGCACACCGCTGTTTCGTTTGTGTTCATTGACGCCTTGTCACTGGAGTAACCCTCGTCAGTCGCCGGAGATGCCGTGTCCCTATATGTGGCGGGTCTGAAGCTCGGAAGGTCGCATACACTCGCTCCAGCAGCGCCATATTGCACCGCTGAAGCACTCGGGCTGGCTATGATTCGCTGCAAGACGGAGTCTAAATTGCCCAAGAGCTCTTTGGTGCCAGAATCGGAAAGGCAGTCTGAACTGCAGGCCGCCCGCCAGACAATATCATCGCCAGAAACCTCTAGCTCTACGGCAACAGGATACTCTATATTTGAGTCACCTTCCAGGCTCTTGTATAACTTTTCGCCAACGGTCTCGGTAGCTGGACGCCTTTGGAAGATGAAGATAGAATTGAAAAGCTGCCGCCCGCTGGCCAAGGCTTGGATTTTGCGCAGTGGAAAATGCTGGTGCTCAGTCACATCAGCCAACGTCGACTGGGAATACTGAAGCATATCAGATATTGAGCCGTGAATGACTGATCGCATAGCAACAGTGTTCATCATTGGGAAAAGAACATCTTGCGAAGCTTCATCGTCCCGTCCTGAAAGGACCAGACCAGTGACAATATCCAATGAGGTAGCATAACTGGCCACATTGAACGTCCAGCAAGTATATGCAAGTGCTTGCGGTGTTATGTGTTGGGCCTTGCAAAATTCTTGCAATGCTTCTGAGGTCGTCTGACTCGCCATCTCATGCCGGAAAACTCGCTCCGGGTATCCTGTTTGCGGAAACTCACAAGGCTGAGCGTCCTCTATGAAGTCCTTCCAGAAGGACTTTGCCTTGGAATTCGTCGACGATGTCATCCTATTTAGAACAGGTTCATATGAAGGTCGCTTAAACAAGTTCCCGTAGTATGCGTTTTGCACATCGTGATGCAAGAGGCCAAGAGAGTAGCCATCGTATAGAGCATGCGCAATCGACAGAACAAGACATATTTGTTCTGGTAGCTGCACTACGGCAATGTAAAAAGGTGGAGTATTCTTTGCAAAGGCTGCCGCCTTGCGGTGAAGCAGGGTGTACTGCTCAAAGGTTTCGCGATCGGATTTTTGAAGCGGCAATTTGGTGGTTGTCCAGAAGCTAGTGTTTTGTTTGTGCACAACTTGAGCAAATGAATCGTCTAGCTCAGCATCTTCTACCACCACGAAAGTAGTCCTCAGGATAGGATTTGACTGAACAACGGTTTCCCATGCAGTTTTGAGATGATTCAAGTCCACTCCTTTGCCAAGCTGTAAGACATCATGATTGAAGTAGTGGTCGTAAGATGACGCATGCATCTCCGCAATCATAGCCTCTTGAAGTGGAGTCACAGGAAGAACAGACTCTACTGATGCAGCATCGCTCAGCTTAGATTTGACATAATTGTCTAGTTGCTCCTGTGCTTTGTGCTGTTCTTGCTCGATTCGGGCATTATCCTCATCTTCGACGTTGAGGGTGTCTTGAATATGACTTGAGATTCTAGAAACGCTTTGTTCGCGCATGATAATGCTCATTGGCAAGTTGATGTTGCGCCTTTTCAAACGCGCAGAGAGCTTGATAACATCAATACTGTCAAGGCCAAGCTCAAAAACTGAGGTTTCTGGAGCGATGCTACTTAGCTCGACGCCAGAAGCCAGAGCCAATTCTTCCGCAACGAGGCGCTGATGCGAATCGAGATTAGACCAGTCAGCGGAAGTAGTAGATATGTTGTTAGAATCTTGCTGTGGTCCCTCAAGATTGTGATGGCATCCTTCAACAAAGTTCGGCCCAAAAACATCTTCAAGCCGCTGCGTAGGATCACTTAGCATGGCTTCAAGAGCATTCTTGAAAGCATCTAGTAACTGCTCGCTGACGTCCTGAAAGTCATTTGATAGCAAGGAGACAATCTGAACTTTCAAGGTCTCATCATCGACTTGCTCGGCTTCAAAGGCAAGAGGATAATCTGCAGCGGCATTTCCTTCAACCAGCTTCCATGGCGCTGGAACATCCGTTTCTTCCGTCTTCTCTGCTTTCTGAAACACGAACAAAGTATTGAATAGAGGCCGTCTACCTTGACTCTGCGACCACCTTGTGATATCATGAAGCGCAGTGTGCTGATAAGGTAGTGTATCAACGTTGTACTGGTGGCTTTTATTTGCGGCAGATGCAAACGTCTCGTCCTTTGTCAAAGCGGCAAAGAATGGCAAGGTGTTGAACATGGGTCCAATGATGCGGTCTGGGCTATCAAAGTCAATAGATCTCCCAGAAACAAGCATACCAATGGTTGTCGCTGAACGTAGGAACGTCTGAAGCGTGGCAATCCAGCATGTTTGAACAATAGCTTGATGGGTAACACCAAGCTTCCTCCTGATGCTTTCAAAGTTTGTCAGATTTTTGAGTTCTGCACTCTTCGAGCGAGTCTGTATTGAATCTTTCTCGGCCGTATTTGGTAATGTGCCCACACGAGCCTGTTTGAGATGATCCTCCCAGAACTGCTTGGCACCCTTTGCAGTCTTCAGGGGGCCATAAGGAAGAGCTTCGAAAAACGAGGGGCCGTATGCCGGAGACACTTTTTGGCAATATTCGAACGCAAGTCCGTCCAAGATGAGATTGAAAGAAATTGCATCGTAGAGGGCGTGAAAGATTCGAATAGTCATGCAGTCGTCTTGTAGAGTCACTTTGAGCGGATCCTGCAGAGGAGAACCGGATGATTCCACCAAAGAAGTCTTGATAATCGCATCAGTGACTTCATTATTGTCTATGACGACGACTTGGACGTGGCCCTCATTCGTTTCAACAAACTTGGAGCGAAGGATAGGCACGTTTCGGAGCAATCTTAACCAAGCTGAGCGCAACCGGCCCAAGTCCATTCCTCCCATCAGCTCAAATGTGAAGGTATTGAGGTAAAGACAGTCACCTCCGGCGGTCACATCCATTGAACGTGCAATCATACCCTGCTGTAGTGGAGTACAAGGTGCTATTGTCTCTATGTCCGCTCGATCAATATGCAAAGTGCGAGCACAAAGAGAACGATATCTGTGTTGGCAGGCTGAGATGGCCTGCTTGGCTTCCATTATTAATCCGTCTCCAGTGGGGTTATCGTTGATGAAGTTTTGCGCAAGCTCTGAGATGGTCTTACTTTGCATGACCACACTCGTCGAGGCGCCTTCATAGCCTTCACTTCGAAGTGCGCGAACAAAATTGAACACTGAAATCGAGTCTAGGCCAGCTTGAAACATATTAGTCGATCCAGACAGTATGTTCTGGTCGAATTTCAGATATTCAGCAAGCACTCTGGCGATGGCATGCTCTTCTGGTCCAGATAGTGCCTTGTGCGACTTCAAGGAATCGTCATTACTGGATGAATGCTTGGGCAAGCGTTCAAAGTGTGCGCGAAGAGCCTTTGCATCAGCTTTGTTGTTTGGCGTTAGTGGGAATGCCTTGATTATTCGCACAATTTGGCTCGGAATCATGTACGGTGGGAGACTGCTCTTGCACTGATCCAGAATTGTACGTTCGAGCGCATTACTGTCGGCTTCACTCTTGATGCGGTCGTCATCAAAGACAACAAATAGAACAATCTGTTCGGTCTGACGCTTTTGGTCTTTAAGAACTAACGAGTGAGAGTCAGTCACTAATGTTGAGCTCTTTCGCACTGCGCTATTGATCTCTCCGAGTTCAAGGCGTTGTCCTCGCAGTTTGACCTGGTCATCGATACGACCTAAGAAGTCAAATGATCCATTGTGAAGGACACGAACCAGATCTCCGGTTCTGTAGATCCTTTGACCAAAACGATCTGTGAATGGGAATCGCTCCTCGGAGAGCTCTGGCCGATTCAAATATCCCTTTCCAACCAATGGTCCATAGAGACAAAGTTCTCCTGGCGCTCCAGTAAGGACTGATTCGAATGTCTCAGGCTTTAGCACGCAAGTCCCAACATTGATGAATTGACGTCCAATATTTGAAGGCCTGCCATTCTTACCGACGCCCTGATTTACAGTCACGCCAATGGTGCACTCGGAAGGACCGTAGAAATTGTGTATGACTCCAGTGTCTCCCCAAGTATCCAGGACTTCCTGGCGAAGCTGCTCTCCACCAGTGATAAATACCCCATTGCACAAAGAGGGCACCTGTTCAGGAGTGATGAGCCTGGCCAGACTGGGAGTAAGATCAAGGTGCGTGACTTCGAGGCTGTTTAGCGAACCTGGTAAATCCTCAAAGAGGATATCACGTGGAGCAGATATGACACAAATCCCAACCATCCAGCTCCAGAACTGCTCTAGCACACTGACGTCGAAGTGGAAGGAGGCGAATTGCAGCCACCTCGAGTTCGGAGTATACCGCCCCTTGAAAATGTGCTTGAAGGCGAGCAATCCTTGAACAGCATTGTGGTGGGAGATGAGGCAACCTTTTGGTGTTCCAGTAGATCCGGAAGTGTATAGACAGTAGCATGTCGACTCTCCATTGACTTGTTTGCTAATGTCCGGTTTGTCAGACGAGCATGAAGCCAGATCAATTTCATCAAGAGCCAAGACAGGTACATTTAACTCTTCTCGTAGCTCATTCGCCAATGATGACATGGTAAGAACAGCCGCAGCCTTAGAATCTTTCGCAATGAACGCCTTTCGAGCAATTGGTGCTCCAGAGTCAATAGCGACAAAACCGCTTCCAGCTTTAAGAATACCGAATGTAGCAAACGACGCCTCAGGACATTTCTCGAAACATATTGCAACAATGCTTTCAGCCGGAATTTTGAGATTCAGCAAGAAGTTTGCCACCTTGTTAGCCTGCGTTTCAAGTTCTGCGTATGTCCAACTCTGACGCTTAGGGCGCTTGCCAAGCTCCCAAGTAAATTCCAGTGCCCTTTTTTCTGGCTGCTTCTGAGCGGTACGCTCGGCGAATTCGTGCATATATGTCACGTCAGTATCCAGTAGAGGGCACTGCGGCAGTTGAACAGATTGTAGACGATCTTCAAATTTGGCTGGACCCAGCTGAATTAGGTCAGCAAGGAGATAATCAAATTGCTGGAGAATCATTTCGGCATGCTGCTGTGGGAGGATGTCATTCCAGTAGATGAGAGAAAATTCGATCTGATCGTTGGGCAGGGGAATCACTTCCAGCGACACAGCATATTCTGCTGTACCTTCCTCCTTGATAAGAACAAAATCTTCGTTACCGAGCTCTCCAGGCTCTTGGAGGACCAAAATGCAGTCAAACAAAGACGCATTTCCAGCGTCAAGCCAGCGGTGGATATCCGTCAACGGGCTGAATTGATGAGCGCGCACTAACCCATTATAGTTCATGACATGCTTGAGTAGATCCTCTGACTTGTCATACCACTCAGCATAGAATGGCAGCGTAACAGCAGTAGGGAATGCTGCATTGATTGTCTCTTGTTCGTCCCGTCCAGATAACACGATCCCGAAGGTAACACCTGGATCACCTGTGTACATGGATAAGAGCTTGGTATATGCACCCTGGAGGGCAGCTTGCAAGGTAATGTCCAGCTCTTGGCATTTCCGCCGGATTTTTGTCGTTGAATAGCGAGAGATGGTTGTGCTCTTGCCTAGCTCTCTTGTGAGCTGCCTCTCAGGAGCAAGATTTGGAAATCTGCAAGGCGCAGCCTTTCCAAGATGCTTCGTCCAAAAGTTTTTGTGCTTTCCATCTTCGTCACTGGCTCCCGAAAGCATGATACTTGCTGCAGCTGTGGGACTAGTGGGCGGTGACAGCTGCTGTTCTTTGAAGGCCCTCCAAAGATCTTTAAAAAGGAGATTCAAAACTTTTGCATCAAAAAGTGCATGCAAGGCCGAAAAGTGTAGATACTGGTGTCCATCAGAAGACGAGATCTGCACCCGCCACGGTGGAATCTCTGCATTGTTTAGCACGGACTGCTTAGCAGTGTCATGAACAGAAGCTTTGTCGGGTACCGGCGATTCTCTCTTGATACAGCCTTTGAGCCTTCCCAAGGCGGTAGTAGAATAGCAGATAGCCAGGAAGGGATGCCTTGATGAGCCGCTCTCAAAAAATGCCGTACGCAAAATATCGTGCTTCTTAGCAATTTCTTGCCAAGCAGACATCAGCCTTTCGATATCCACTGCCTCGTCGAATTGAAAGGTCCATTCGTTGAAGTACACAGCCCCTTGCGTGTGACGGAATTGAGCAACTATGCCAGCCTGGACAGCAGTACATGGCATGATAGACTTTACATCTTTGTCCTTGATAGATGATAATTCCAAGACCCTGGCTCGCTGAGATGCATCAAACGAGTCAAAGTCAAACACTCGCATCGCATTTGGAGACGTCATTTGGCCCTCGCGCAGGAATGCTGCGAGTCTAAGAATAGTTGGATTTGCCAGAACATCCTCAGCGTTGGCCCTGTAGCCATGCGAACGGAGAGCCTTGGCAATCTGGATTGCACTGATGCTATCAAGTCCAAGTTGAAAGATGGATTGTTGCTTTGTGACCTTCCTTTCTGGCACTCGGGAAAGAGAGACCAAGACTTTCTTGATGGTAGCTTCAGCCTCATCGTATTCTATCTGTTCCTCTGCCTCAGGCCCATTGACAGTAGGCGATTTTTGACGTTTTTGGAAACGCAAGAGCTCACTTTTGGAAGACAGGCCGCTGGGAGACTTCTTCATTGAGGTGCCGGGAATTTCTTTCAGTGCATCCTGGAAAGGCTTCAGAGCCTCTTTCTTGGCTTCATGAACTCTTGCAGCAAGATCAGGAATAAGATCCACTGCATTGCATGTCACATCCTTTAGCCCAACGATCCATTTCAATTGATCCTGGAAGAATTCAAGGACTTGATTTCCCATGGCATGCGAGAGCACGCTCTTCTCAAAATGCAAAGTGCAATCGACACCTTTAGAATCAGGATGTGGAGTAACTTCACAGATGACTGGAATTCCCATGTCACCGACATCCAACTGCAATGACCATATGTCTTGATCAAGAAGCCTTTCAGCGCCCTGCAGGAGGAACATGGAATCAATGAGTCTTTCTCCTTCGGTACTCCATTTATTTTGGACCCATCTCAAAGGCGTGAATTGATGCTGAAGACTTGTGGTATTGGTATCGTGCAAGTGCTTGACGATGTCTTTGGGCATCTTCATTTGAGTAAGATCGACCCGAACCGGTACCGTATTGAAACATGGTGCAACAAGGCGGTCAACTTGCTTCACGTCAATGGTACGCCCACTGACCGCATTACCGAAGCAGACATCGTTTTCATCGACGAGGAAAGACAATGTAATAGCCCATGCAGCCTGGCAGATGCTGAGGATTGTGGTCTCGAATTGTTTAGCTGCTGCCTCTATCTGATCATGACGCACTTCGAGAGTCTGGGATATTGTATCCATATTGCCTTCATCATGCTGATCAACTACCGGTAAAATTGGAGCCCCAACATATCCTTTGAGAAGGTTTCCCCAGAATATGTCTGCGGCATCTAGATCAATCGACAGAGATGCCGCAAGGAAATCGTCAAAAGTTGGAGCTTGCTCAAACTTGTGCCCTTTGCATATTTGCTCTATTTCGTAGAGCATGATATCGATTGCCTGCTTGTCGTAGAGAGCATGGTGCATGCTTAACAGCATCTGTGGCTTTTTGGAATTTTCGAGGGTGATGAATACTGGTGGAACCATCGTGTCAATGGCATCGATTTGGCTATTCAGAAAGTTCCTGATGCCTTCCCTCACAGTCTTTACAGGAGGCTCAAATTCCGACAGTACCACCTGAGCAAAACTGAATTGGCGATCATTGCTTGCGAAGAAACAAGTGCGCAAAATCTCATGCCGCGAAAACATTTCATGGATAGCACTCTGAAGTATCTTCAAGTTGCATCTTATCGAGAAGAGAGTATGATTTTGGTAAGCAGCTTGGTTAGAATGTGTGCTGGCTGATAGGAGTGCTTCTTGATTTGGGGTGCATGGGCGAATTTTCAATACTTGCCTTCCTTGATCCTTCAGCTTTTTAGTTAGGTTTTGACGGAAATCTGAGCCAAAGACACTTTCTAGATTTAGCTGTGCTGATGCAGGATTTTGTTTTCGGCGATCCAGGAATGCAGTCAACCTCGCGATCGATGGATGCCGCAAAAGATCGGCTGCTTCCACCTGAAGGTTATGTTTCTGATTGAGCACTCGAGCCAATGAGATTGATGTAATCGAATTGATTCCAAGGCTGAAGAATGAAGTTCTGAGCTGCACGTTGGCTGTTGGAGTTTCAGCTATGTCTGCAACCGCGCTTGCGATGCGGAGCTCAAGGCCAGACCACTCATCACTGTTTCCAGCTTCTACTTGAGCGTGGCTGATAGAGTCAAGGTAGGAAGCGGACAGATTCGAGTAAAAAGAATTGCATTCCTCTTGTGATGGCAGTTTGCTCACTGGAATAAGTGACTTTGGTATCAAGTGCGGAGGTAGCCTGACAAGTAAGTGATCGTACAGTCGCCCAATTGCAGAAGTCAAGTTCGAGGTCAGCTCTAAGGCTGCGACATTTAGCGAGGACGCGCCAGAGGGAATCCAAAATGCCGCAAGAGATCCACTGCCCTGCTTCTTCGCGACGAACGCTGCAAGGGCTGTTTGAGCGTGTGGGAAGCTTTCCAGAGATGCAGTAATCTCAGCAATTTCGTCCGGACTAATTTTAATCTCCTGATTTGCGCTTTCGTTATCGACAAGAGCAATGGAAGAGTCCATGAGCATTCTTCCAAATAGTCTCGTTGGCTCGAGCGTCGAAAGAGCACGCTTCATCTCAGAGCCACTTTCGAAGCTCCCCTTGAACCTTGTCCAGCAAACCTGACCCACAGCTCCCCTTGGAACAGGCTGACAAGCCTCACCACTCACATGTGCCAAAACTAGAGCTGCATCTTTTGGGATAGATAATTGCGAGAAAGTTTGTTGCAATGAAACAGTTGTTGGTAGCAACGGCGTTGATAGAGCTTGACATGGCATTGAACAAGCAAGCTGAGAAAGTAATTGTTCATCGTTTTGAACGATCTGATGAGCCACTGCTTCGACTTGCTTGAGAAACAATGTAGCGTAGTCGGCGGACCAAAGAGAGGTTTTGTAGCTGAGCTTTAAAGTTATTCCTTTACTGTGAGGTTCGACTTCGAAGACAAGATTAAACTCTAAATTATCCTTGGAGCCCTTCAACCTGGCATTTCGATGGCTTTGAAGACGAGTTTGGAGACTTTCTTGCCATATGAACAAAACATCGAAGAATGATTGTCCAGGAAGAACACCACTGAGCGCTTTGATCTGCTGCAGAGGCAGCAGACTATGAGATAGCATAGCTGTTGTTGACGATGATAAGGCCTTCAGTAGTTTACGAACATCTCCATCCTGATCAACATCAACGCGTAGCGGTAGCGTTGCCATGCAGGGCCCCATGATCTCTTCAATATCGGTGACGGGTATAGTTCTGCCAGATGTCACAGTGCCGAATAGAATGTCCTGCTTACCAAGATAGCAGCTCAGCAAGTAGGAGAGAGCTGCCTGGAATAGGCTTTGTGGATGGCAGCCCTGAGGCAGTTTAGATCTTAAGGAATCAGTAGACAACGCAATGTTGCAAGAGACATTCGAAAGCTCAGAAACTGGGTGGCTGTCTGACAGGAGTCGAGGAAGTCGTGTCGGCGTATAACCTCTTAGCACAGATTTCCAGTATCTCTCGGACTGCTCTTGCGGCTGCGATGAGATATTCTGATAGAAATCGACCACGCTTGCAAATTGCGGTCGAACTGGCACTTTGGCCACGGGAGAGCCCAGAATTTCATTCAGGTCATTGATCAGCAAGTCGACTGACCATCCGTCATAGAGACCGTGATGCATTTGTATGAGGAGTTCGGTAGTTTGGGCTTGTTGAAGAATCTGCGCTTGCATAGGTCGGAGAAACTCATCATCACTAGATAAATGAAAGTCGTAGCTAAATTCTTGCACAGAATGTATGGTTGGTTCAACGATTGACGTGAAGACGACTTGGACAAATCCGGACTTTACGCTATCTGAAGCAGCAAATCCTGTCCTGAAACATTCATTTGATTGCACGACCTGTAGTATTGCGTACCGAGCACGATCCAGAGTTACGGATTTATCAAATCCAATATGAATCCAATTGCAGTAGGCGCTTGCATCTTGTTTCGTTTCAGCGAGCATCGACGCTTGTACGGGAGTGCAAGGTAGGACCCGCTGTATCGTATCCTGCCTGTTGCGAAGGAGCGCACTCTGCAAAATGGTAGATTTTAGTGACTCGTAAGATTGGGGCTCTTGAATATTGGAGGAAGCCTCTTCTGAGGTTACATTATCTCTCAGAAGTTTGCCCAGACTGGCCAGATTTCGGGTGCTGAGGATGTCTACGGCACCGACATCATAGCCATTCCTACGCAAGATGGATGCCACGCGAATTGAGGATAGAGAATCCAGTCCCACATGACTCAAATTCACGCTGAGAGTGACAGTAGCTCCAAGAGCAGTTTGCAAAGCATCTGCAGCAGCCTGCTCCTCTTTGTCAAGATTTTCATCTTGACCAGCTGTTTCTTCCTTGCTAGCTTCGAGATATTCTGCGTCTAGCTTTTTCCGATCTATCTTGCCGGAGGGCAGCTGGGGTAGCTCCGTTTTCAAGACGATGTCGTTGGGCATCATATATGAGGGCAGCCATTTCTTGCAAGCGTCTAGAATGGTCTGTGATGCAGTATGGCCGTCTGTGAGACAGAAGACAACGAGATTTTGGTTGAGTACGCTTGCAACGGTCACCCGGCAGCCTTTTGCGGTGGCAGCTGCGTGCTCAATTTCACCCAGCTCCATTCTCATCCCACGAAGCTTGATCTGTCCAGAAGAGATGCGGCCGAGACATTCCAGAGTACCATCCTCAAGCAAACGGGCCTTGTCACCTGTTCTATAGAGTGTTCCGTGCTCAGATGTTGGGATGAAAGCTGCCTTGGTCTGTTCAGGGCGGTTCAGATAGCCATCAGCGAGTTGGTGGCCACCTACGGCCAGCTCGCCGACTTGGCCGACCTTGAGAATTTTGATCACAGTTGGATCATCGCCGCAATCAGCCGGCGAAGCGATGACAAATGCAGATACTGTGGCTAGCGGCAGTCCAATCAGACCTGCTTTGGCCCCTGCTTTAAAGTCTGTTTGTAGGGTGCAGTGGATCGCTGCTTCTGTTGGTCCATACATGCCTTGCAAGAGGCCACCTTTGTCATCTGTCGCTCCAAACTCATCGATGACATGGCGGGTCAGCATTTCACCAATGGTCAGTAGAACTTTGAGACCGGGAACCTGTTCTCTGTTGCCTAGGAGGCTGCCGGCCACTGTTGGAGTCAGCTCAGCGCCATCGACGTCCATCTCATTGAGCACACCAGGCAGGTCATTGAGAAGTTTCTTGCGGTCACAGGCAACTAGAGTTGCTCCTCGAAACAAGGTAAAAAATATTTCAAACATGGAAACGTCAAAAGTTGGAGATGCAAATTGCAGGAAGCGCGAAAAAGGGGGTATCACAGAATCATGCGCCAAGAGAGACTGGGTAACGGCATCATGAGATAGAACGACGCCTTTTGGGGTGCCGGTAGAACCAGAAGCTGCAGAGACAAAGTCAGCCCGCGAGGTCAATCTTGCATTGGTACGTTGGAGAAGGGATAAATCTTACTGTAGAGAATATATGCTGGGGCTTGAGGAGAAGTTCCTCGCTTGATCCCCTTAAAGTCTTGGTTGAGATATTCTTTGTCGTCAATACACAAGACATCCAGTCCGTCAACCTGTGGTATGCTGGCACGCAAGTGTGTGGTTGTAAGAAGCACTTTTGCGCCAACATCTTGGAAGACGAACTTGAGCCTGTCCTCGGGTGCATCCAGAGCCTGAGGGCAGAAGCCAGCACCAGCTTTGAGGATGGCGAGCAAGCTCACATATAGTTCCGGACTTTGAGAGAGAAAGACGGGCACAATGATGCGATCTTGATGGAGAATGCCATGTTTGGCGAATCGAGAGAGCAAGGTGGCTGCCAGCTGGTCCGACCTCGAGTTGAGCTCCGAGTATGAAAGTTGAGTCCTCTGTCCACTGGCTGAAAGGAAGTCAATAGCGGAACAGGGATTATCAGATGCATCTACATGCTTCTGCAAGGCGAAATCGTGGAGAAGCTGTGGTCCGGGCAGTCGCTTGGGATGTGGATTCACGATGGCCAGGCGTTGATCTGCCATTGCGCAACCTTGACAGACGGAAATCAAACAAAAATGAGTTGTTCTGATGATGAAAGGGTGCCTGCTCAGCGTATTCCTGTAGAATATCTATGCCGGATGCATTCCATCTACCGTACCCGGTTTCTCAAGACTCTGCTCCTGGAACAACGCCACCTTGCTCTGGCTCCAGGCAAATCGAGACAAGTGTGTTGGCAGGGAGGCTCAGAATTCCAGATGGTCAAACATGCAGATTGAAGGCAATCAATGTGCTAGTCACCATTTGGTCAATGGTCCAGCTAGCGGATTGCTTGATGGCGGATGCATGTCGTAGGCCATCAGATAAGATGGCCGGGTACATATGTGCCATGGCAGGCGCTCTTTTCCCAGGCAAATTTTTTCTCTTCTTTTCTTGCTAAGCGACATCGGGCAGCGCGGCCGTAGAGAGTGGAGCGAGACGCAGACTAGTGGGCGAGTGTGTCATGCCGCCACGCAAGTCTGCCAGCCCATTGTCGGTGCTAGGTGATTTGGGTGAGGAAAACTGACACTGTCCGAGGTGGATCGCGCAGGTTGTGCTAAGCCGGTTATGTCATGGCACGATTTAGGCGTTGCCAAGCACAAATGGGCACAGCAAGAGGGAGGAAATAAGGTCGCTTCGACTGTTTAGCGTCCTTGTTCGTGCTGTTGGTCCGTAGTGGCATTCGCGCCGGCAAGAAGCGGGCCTCGAAGTAACCCATCTGCCCTTCGCCGAGGACGGGGACGCGCACTGCAATGGCGGTCGAAGAAAACCGCCGTCTTAGCTTGGTTGAGGGCAAATCTTGTAGAGACTCGGAAACTCTCAAGTGTGTAGCCTGACAGTGTGTCAAGAGTAGAGAACATCTGGGCCAAGAGGCGGAGATATGGGGATACGCAAGCCGTGGTACCAGCTTTTCTGCCGAGTGGTTGACCACGGGTCGAGGCACATATACGACACGTACGCAGGTTACTATAGGTAATGCACTGGTAATGCATCTTCTGGAAGCCTGCCTGCTGGAGCTTTGAAATTCGCCGAGGGTTAATTTTCACCGTCTTGAAAAGTCGACCAGATGTATATGTATTGATAGAGGCCGCGGTCGCCGGCCAGATCATAAATGTGAAAATATGTACATGTCTTTTCTAATAATCGTCATAATCGTTCGATGCTATAACCTTGGGGCTGCGTCTCTCTGCTCGGCCTGGAACTCGCGCTCCTTTCTCTGCATGGTTGCCCGCATTATGCTCCAAGATTCATCGTCGCCCAGCGCCACAAAGTCGTCTCCGGACATGTCGAGTTCTATGTCGGGTTTGCCGAATGCCCGGCACGTCAGAGCATGGGTTTGCGCAGCTTTTGTATCGGGGTTCTCGACGAATTGCCTGATAGCGTCCGCCCAGTCCTTGTAGCACCGTCGTGCCATGTCATTGCCCTCCAGTAGCAGAATAAAGCAGTGCGGCATACCCTCAAAGGCTTCAAAGCGCACTGGCACTCCCTGCTGGGCTGCTCGGCGAGCCACTAAACGGCTCTCGTCGGCAAGAGACTCCTCCCCTTGACAGAAGAAGAGCGGCGGACTGCCACGCCATTGTTCTGGCTTGCATGCCACAGGACTGACAAGAGGATGGCAAGCCATGCCCCCATCGCAGTATAAATGGGCACGTGGCGGCTTGGCTGGCCAGGCTTCACACTGTGGAAAACTGCGCTTCTTGTAGGGGCTAGTTACCAGTGATTTGCCTTCGGATGATGACTGGGTTGTTGTCGAAACATAAGGTATTGGGAGGTAGTCGTACTTGGCGTTGCGAGCCACACTCGGCAGGCTGTGAAGGATGTCACACCACGGCGAAACTGTCGCGCATCCAGCAGGTAAGGGGAGACTGACACGTTGACCATTGTACATGACCGTGGGTGGCGAATTTGGAGATGTGCGATGAGTGTGAAGGAGGAATTGTAGCAAGACGAGTGAAAGGTTTCCACCAGCAGAGTCGCCGGCGAATACTATATTCTCTGGCCTTACTGCCCGGTGGAAGGCGCCTGGAGGGGGATAGAGGAGGTATAGGTAGGCATATAGGGCATCCAGCAATGCTGCTGGAAAGGGATGCTGAGGAGCAAGACGGTAGCGGACCGAGAATACGCGGCCTTTGGTCTTCTTGGCCAGCTTGGTCGTTGTCGAACGGTGGGTTGCAGGATCCATCAGATAGTAGGCGCCTCCGTGAAAGTACAAGACCGTGACGTCGGTCTTGACCTCGTCCATCAACGACTTGTACTTGTTCTCCTCGGACAGCTCGACCGGTTCGGGCGTGTCGTTGCCACCGGCACTCCGGAAGCCTGTCCACTCTGCCGTGACGCCGTGACTTTCAGGCTTTGTGTAGACGCCCTTGTCGACGTTCAGCTCGTCAATGACTTTGAACAGAAGCTGGCGCAGGTCATCTTCCTCAGGTATAGGTAGAGCAACGCGGGATATCCACATGTGACCTTTGACGCCGGGATCCTTGAGGCCAAACGCTTGTTGCTTGGTTATGGAAGATGTGGACGATTCGAGGATGCTGCGGAGAGTGGTGATGGTTAGGGCAGTGCGAAGATCCCACTTGTCGCTTGTTTCGGACAGCGAGAGAGAATGCCATATTGCAGTCTTGAGCATGCCGGGGACGCGAGGCGCAAGCATCTTGACGATGCCGGATGGTTGCGCCATGATGTCGGTAGCAGTGCAGTGCCGGCAGCGTGCAGAAGCAAAAGCTGGGTATGGTCAAACACTGCCTGTGAAGTCTGTTGAGGTGATTGCTATGATCGGACAAAGCAGCACCCTTTGTCTGCCTTCATGGGGAATAAGTCGTCATGGAAACATTTGCATGTGGGGGAAAGAAAAGTTGGGCTGCGCGTCGGCAACGTTTTGCGCGTGCACGCACAATTTATGCACCGTAGCCGAGGCCCCACCTATCTTGACTTTTGTATGTCCAAGGCATCACTGCTTGAAATGAATCTTGGATATATGCTGAAGACTATCTTGGTGCCTATCTGATTAGATTGAACTCCTCTTTGTCGGGAAATTTTTTGTCGTCCAGCTTTGTCCCAATTTGGACATGATGGCAGCACATCAACAGCAAAATGTGCAAGGCATACGTCAAAGTACCTGAACGGCGCACGTGGGAGCTGTCAATGGGCTGTCGATCGTCTTCAAATGATGACGAAACCTTTTGAAGAAGCTGGAGCCTTGGATTTGTGTAGCAGAGAAGCCGACTTCTAGACATTTTGCTCCACACGCTGAGTGTGCGCCTCTGCAAGAGTGTATGACAAAAGCAGCAGGTAGCAATCACAGCTAAGGGGGCATACGGAACGGATCACTGGAGTCTCAGAGGAAGATTTCAAAATAAAATTCGTGTACAGTTACTTGAGTATGATGCTTTGCTCGTAGCCTCTCCGTCCAATGTCCCAAGGAAAGGCCTACCGGTTCCATGCCAGCATGTGCCCCCTAAAAAAAAGTTTCAAAACGCCATGAGCTTGCTCTTGTCTGCAGTACTTGACAGGCGGTTTGTGCATCAGCGGAGAGGCTGTCCAGGGCCCCCGACATATAGATATTCCCACCTGACGCCGCGAAATGTTTTGCGAAGAAAAGAAGAAGAAGAAGAATTATGGAGAAAAAGGTCAAAGAATCTGCCACTGACAATAACAGCCGTCTGATGGCAACGCGCGCTTTCGAAGGGTGGGCGGGTCGGCCAATTCTTGTAGCTTAGGCTGGCTCGCTGGGTCCTTCTCGTTCAGAGGGACGTAGATTGGCTCATTGTACTCATTCAGCTTCGGCAACATTACACCACCAGCATTGTACATCTGCTGGCAGTATGATATTGGGGTGTCTTGCTGCAATCGCCGCTCCTCGATCTTGATCTGTTTCGGGTATGGCTTGCAGTCATCCAACCCGGCGTCACGTGGCTGTATCAAGCTGTGCGCTGGGTTGGGATATTGTGAAGGTGACGGCGACGGCGTCATGCCAGGGGGGTAGCTACTTCCTGAATGCTCGTATGGGTTCGGCTCAGTGAACCAGTTGACAGGGATGCTGGAGAATGACGATGAGGTGGAAGAGGCCGTCTTGGCTTGCGGAGGCAGCGTTGTGGGAGCTGTGCCTGATACAATTGCCTGAGTCGAAGCCATGGATGCCGCCTGAGCGATGGTGTTGTTCTCCACGTAGATGAAGCCTTCGAGCAGTGTCTTGTTCCAGTAGCAGAACCAAGGTTCGTCTTCTTCAGATATCTGCTTGCGCGCCACCCATGGCGGAACCCAGCCGTAGCTGGAGGAGCGTTTAGACGGTTGTGGGGGAGCGAGGTAGCTGCTGTCCAGTATGACAAGCTTGTCGTAGAGGATTTGGAATTGATATGCCACGCCAAATTCTAGGTTGTTGAGGTCCTTGGCCAACTTCAAGGTCTGATTCGTGATTGTAGGCGGCTGAGCGCCGTACTGGAGCACACCATCCATGGCGAAGCTGCTCAAGCTGAGAGTGGGATATTTGCCGGTAGTGTTGACCAGGAGTTTCAGCACTTCGGGTTGCATGTCGCAAACCCATGTCTTTTGCTGGCCGTTGTCGCTCAGGCATTGCCGGCTCGTCGACGTTGCTTCGGCGACGTCAATCTTGAAGAAGCCTGGTGGAAGGCTGGGGAGGGGCGGAGGCGTGCCTGTGATCTCGGCAGCGTCAATCATTGTCGTGACTGTCACCTTCTCAACACTGCAAAAGACTGGTTAGCCACAATACCAGATGCGAGGTTGACTTGTCGAAAACTTACCGAGCACTCGTTGTCTCATTGAGTACATCCTTCTGCGCATCATCCTCGTCGGCCGAATGGCTGCCCAACAGTCCTCCTATGACACCACCACAGATTGTTGCAACGATGACAATGCCGACCATTATAAGTATAAAAGAGCACAAGGATATGCCCAGGACTTTCTGTTTCCTCTTCTGACTCCACGACATTTCCTTCCAGCTCAAGTCACCGTCTTCATACTTGGGCTGCACTCGCTCGTTGTTGTTGTTGTTGTTGTTTGACAGGAGTTGGTCAGACGGTTCCGGTCTTGATTCGTCGTAGTTGTGTGGTCTACGCGGGTAGAGGAATGCATGATCTGGACTTGCTGGTTCGCTGATGTTCTCTCCAATAGGCGGCAGGAGAGGTTGAGCAGCAGCGACCTTGGCATTGCTTTCCTCCGGATATCTCGAGTAGGGCGGGAGCTGTTCGCTGTGCCCGTCTGGGCCGATGATGTCTTGCACCTCGCCTTCAGGCCCGATGCTGTGCTGGAAGCTGTCGTTGCTGTGGCCCGGAAAGCCTACCGGTATCGACTGCTGCATGGTCTCGGAGTCTTCTGCAACGTTCTGCGGGTATAGAGCGTAGGGATGTGTTGGCCCCTGGCGGTTGCCAAAGCCTGGAGAGCGAACTGTGGATGCGGTGGCGGCGCTGGCGGACCTGCTGACTCCCAAGCCTTGTGGGTACATGGCGTAGGGGTGACTGGGCCCTGTGGAGGAATTGGAAGGGCTTTGAGAGCGTGCAAAAGAGTAGGTTGAGGCGCTGCTGGGCGATCTGTGCGTGATGGAAGCGCCATTTTGAGGCGGGTCTGCAAATGGCGACGTCTGGCTGTTGGCGTCGTCGGAATTCGTGGGACCATTGCCCGTCGCCATCGACTTCCTGAGGCTGCCACGCACGTTTGAGCCGACCCATGGCGAGGGGACAGATGGCCTCCGCGTGCTGTCAAAACCCGACGCGACGACCGTGTCAGGAGAAGAGGCAGAGACGTCGCTGTGGTCGTGCTGGTTCACGGAGCGCGCGTCGACCGAGTCGGCAAACGACTCGGCGATGGATTCGGCGTAGTTGTCGCTGAAGACATTGGGATTGTCGTGGAAGGGATTATCGGACTCGTCCACGTTGGGGCTCACGGGCGACGAGGGCAAGGGCCGCCTGGTGGCCATCTTGACACCTCTGCAGCCGGCCAGACGAGTGTGTGGTCGAATGAAGCGGATGTTTGAGCGAAAGAGGCCCCCGAGCGGTTACGGGAGGAGTGGCAGGGAGAGATCAAGCGAGCGCAGAATGGGCTGAGGTGAGGCTTTGCTGGGTTCTGCCAAGTGGGTGAGAGGAGGATGTGAGAACGATACGACGGCCCCGATCCTTCCTGCACCCACGCAGCCAGCCAATCACGGACGTCAGCCTCAAAACTCGGAAAGGCCACGCCTAGGCAAAGCCTTCCATGACGCACAGCGCAGCCAAATATGGAGCCTTTTCTAACAAGGTTGATTGTGCTGCATCTCAATTTCAATCTCCTTCAAGCTGCACGTTTGCCGACGACTTGGTCCTGTCGCACAGCGCGCTGAGGGCTGGCGCAACAAGGTTCATTACGGCTAAGACTCAGCCACCCCCGTAGTCATAGGCGTGTTGCAACTCAGATGACCCTAACATGCAACCATCTGGCACCACTAGGCCACACTTGGCTGCCACAGCACACACACAGACGCTCACACGGGCGTATACACACGTAAACACTGGCACAAAAGTCTGGCTCCGGGACTTGCGGCATTCGCCGGTTGTGAGAATGCACAAATTGCTTGCATCTGAATCTTTTTTAGGCGCCCTGAGCTAGTCCTGAGAACAGTATCGCGAAGACTTGCCTGGCGCTTGCCGGGAACCCATAGCCGAGGACATGACAGAGCAAGCATGTGCCTATTTCTAAAGTGTAAGCAGCTTTGGTGCGTGTCCTTTCAGGGGGAAAAGAAGGGGCAGCGTTGCAGGTCCTTCTCTTGGCCAAGCTGGTCGACTGCAAAGTAGGTTTTCTTTTAAAAGATAAGCGTTGTCTTGGTGGTAAGACTGCCAATGCAGGACAGAACCTAATCCCAGCAGAGGTCCTCGACAAGCAGTAGCCCGTCTTCCATGCCGGCAGCTGCCCAGCCTTGGGCTGATGGGTGGGGATTCCAACTGAGGGCGCGTATCTCGGTGCCATACTCGTGGACTGTCGCAAAGAGCACGCCGTCATCCGTCACACGAGACTCGCGCTGTGACTTGGGACCGTGTCTGTTCTTGTGGAAGAGACGTCCGTCTTGTGGCTCTTCGGCAACCTCGACGGCATATCCGCTGGTCAGGCGAGACAAGCCATTGGGATAGTCGATGTCGCCGGTATCTGCGGCTGCAGCTCGGCCTTTGCGCCAATCATGCGTGAACCAAGTCTGCGTGTAGTCGGCACCGCGAAACGACCTTGCAAATATCCGTCTCATTGGATTCATCACCTGGACGGTGCCGTCCGAGCAGCCTACCAGGGTTGAGCTGTGCTGACGGCTGACTGCTGCTGATTGAGCTGGTGCGGGGAGCGTGGAGATGAACGATGTGGACCACGCTCTGCGCAAGTTGATGGCTCGCAGGCTGTAGAGATCTTCAGGATACAGCAGGTGCTGAGATGCATCATGCCACAGTGTGAAACAACCGCCTACCCGAGAGCGTGGACTTTGCACACAGTCCATGGAGGGATGTGAAAGCGACGTCCATCTGACATGGCCATCCATGGATGAAGTTACGAGTATGCCCGGCCGAGAGGGAAGGCAAGTCTCAATGGCTGAGATGTAGGTCCCGCTGACTCCGTGCCATATCAGTGGCCTCATGTCCTTGATCCGCAGGCACTCTTCAAGATCCCAGACGCCAACATGGCCATTTGCACACCCTGCAGCCAAGGTGGTGTCAGAAAGCCATACCACGCACGTGATCAAAGTATCTGGCGGGGCCATGTCAATACAGCTTTCTTCAAGCAAGGCGAAGATGGGCTCCTCTGTGGATTCGACCGAGTAAGACACGCTAACAACACGTAGGTGACCGTCTGCACTGACAATGGCAAGGATGCCAAGGTCAAAGATTCCTTTTGCCGAGCTGCGGATTTTCTGAGGACTCCAGGCTATCTGTAGTATGGGCCCAAAATCACCGCAGAGGACCAGACGTCTCTGTGGGGTGGCTTTCATGTCAATTGTAGCTGCCCTGTCTGCTTGCGGCTGTTGGGCAGCCCCAAACTCCCAAATCTCAACCGAGCAGGGCGTATCTTGGCAGGGCGTGAAGGGGTCGGGCAGCTTCGACGACAGAGTTGAGACTGCAAGAAAGTGCGATCTCTTGGTCACATTTGGCGCCCATGCCACGCTTTGCACAGCTAAGCCTATGTTGAGAAGCCAAGCTGGTCTGGAGCCTCCTTCTTGAGCCTCGACAGGAAGAAAGTCATCCATTCGAACAGCAGAATGAGGCGACAGGTGTTTGATCGTCGGCGCTGCCGGCTGTCCAGCTAAAACGGCCCTCAAAGTGCGACAGGACACGTAAGCCTCGTACTGACCCTCACTCAGGATGACAAGCTTCTGCAGCTTAGCAACCTGGGCGACCCACACGGCAGATCCCTGGGCTTGGTTTACAGCCCAGCTTGGTGGCTGTATGCCCTTGTAGTCGTTTGGTATCAACCTGCGCGGTAATGTTACCTCGTCAAAGAAGAGTGACTTGGCTTGATATATTGCACGAGCTTCAAGAGGCGCGTCACCGAGCATGAGCAGAAGGCCCGGATCCCTGCTGGGGCGTGAAGATGGTGCTAAAGCGGCTCGAGAATGCTTCTCGAGGTCAGAGTCGTAATTCGAATCGCTGCCGTCAAGGTCCTGAGCGGCGGGAGTTGGTTTGATCGTTCCGCTCCTTGGGTTGGCCTCGTCACCCTCATCACCTGTGTCGTCAGATCCAGCATCAGAGGCGACATCTTGATTCTGTGTAGGAATTTGGACTAATGAATCTTCAAGGCCGTGGCTAGATGTGGAAGTGCCAGAATCACTTCCGTCTTGAGAGGCTATCGTCTCGTCCTCAGCGGCTGGAGCATCAGCTGAAAGGTCATCTTCGGGGCTCTCTTGCGGCAATTCGTCGTTGTGTATCACGTCGCTGTCCTCTGGTGTCCGCAAGATTTCTTGCAGGTCTTGGTGCTCATCAAGAGCATCGTCTGTATATTTTCTTATAACTTTGCGCTGTCTTCCTGATCTTCGTGAAGCCATAGTGTGAAACAGAACCGTCACCGTAGCCTGCGTAAAAACATCCAGGCCCTCTGGTCTGGAAAAATGAGGGGCTGATTGACACTACAAGATGTCATTACGGCTCAAGGAGAAATATCAGCAGCGATCAATGCTGCGTCTGCTTGTGCAGTTTGCAACGATCCGAAAAAGATGTTGAAGCGTGTGACATGGTGGATAATGCCAAGACAATTGCCGCTGCGGCAAACGGTATTGAGGTTCAAGTAGATTGTCCATGTCATCATGTACCCTGATACTTTCCACTCTTGCAGCATGGCTTCAAACACGGGTGCATAGATATTCACTTTAGACGGCCTTGAAGGAGGAAAAGTCCATTCCCAGCATGGCATCTTTTCCGCAGCGCCAACAGCCTCAGCGGCGAGTGTCGCCAACGCAGGCATCTGCCAACGCCTCGGCACAAGATGCTCAGCGTCGTCAGGAATCTGAGGAGCTCGCCCACTCTACCTCATCCTTGGATGCCCAAACGCTATACGTGAATGATCCAAAGCAAGCCAGCAGCTCTTCCGCCGATGCCCATCAAACCCACCCCGAGCCCACAGCACCAGACCAGCCGCGGCAATGCTGGATCTGCCTACAAGACGAAACAGAAGACACGCCTCAATCTTCCTTGTGGCGCAATCCGTGTCCCTGCACATTGACGGCGCACGAAAGATGCCTGCTCGAGTGGGCAGATGACATGCAGCGGCAGAAGACAGACATTACGGTTGGGGATGCTCCCTCTGGCGATCTTGTTTGCCCAATGTGTCGGGCTGAGATTGTGCTTGCACGTCCACACGCACGACTGGGCAAGTTTGTCAATGCGGTCGATGCTCTGACCAGCAGGGCGATACTGCCTTCGCTAGGGCTGGGGCTGGTTGGGTCTGCACTTATTGTTGCTTCACATCACGGCGCACACAGCATCCGCATGATATTTGGCAGCGAGGATGCCGAGGCCATTCTAGCGCCACGACAGGCAAGGTCATGGCTTGCCGACGCCGTGCGATCTCACCTGCCTCTGCTCGAGGGAGCTGGCGCTTCATTTGCAGGACCGCATCGCGGCACCAGACTACGACTTGGCTTGCCTCTGATTCCTGTGGCCCTTGTGGCGTCGCGAACACCGTGGGCCGAGACAATCCTACCTTTCTTTCCCATCATCCTATTTGCAGCAAATTCCGAGGATGCGACGCTCATGCGATACCAGTGGCCACCCAGCGCGGCACTCACAATTGCTACACTACCATACATTCGTGTCTTCTACGGAGAGCTCATGGACAGGATTTGGACACCGTGGGAGCGAGCATGGCTCAAGGAGATGCGGCCGCGACGGCAAGAAGAGGGCAGTTCCAACGACGGCGACGACGACGGAGCTGCAGAGGATGAGGTTGTGCGAGTCGCGATCCAGCTGAATTTGGGCGGCAACGACGACGACGACGACGACGACGATGAGAATCACGATCAGGCTCAGGCTCAGGCTCAGGCTCAGGCTCAGCAGGACGCACAGCACAACGCAGTGGGAAACAATGGACAGGGGCGAGCTGAGGACGTCGCGGCGGCAGAAGCGCGCATTGACGAGATTGCAGATCAGCTCCACGAAGCACTGGGCGAGGGCAATGAACAGCGTCAGAACCAAAATCAGGGACAAGGACAAGGCCAGCAGCAGCAGCAGCAGCGACAAAACAGCGACGCTGTGATCGACTTCACGTCCATGTGCAAGACGATGATTGGAGCACTCATGTTCCCGTCCATCTCGGCAGCCGTGGGCGAAGTCCTTCGTATGCTGCTGCCGCGATCGTGGGTACAAGCGCAGGTGGTTGGTAGTGGTTGGAGCAGGAGAGAAGTGCCGTCGGGCCTCCTGCAGACACGTTGGGGCCGCAGCATCGTTGGAGGCTGCTTGGCGGTGGTGCTCAAGGACGCCATCAGGATCTACTGCAGATGGAGGATGGCGCAGTCACACCGCACGAGGCGCATTCTGGACTATGACAAGAAGGCTGGCAGAGTGGTGGGCCAATGAGGCTGGCATCTGTACATGAGTATTATGAGCACACGCGCATTCCAGGCCAGAGGATTGCATCTGGCTGGCGTTTCCCCAATGCAAAGCAATGCATATGACTTGTCGCCTTTCAGAGCGAGTTTCAGATCAGTGTGGAGTGACGTCTGGAGTATTCTCCGCATTTATTGATTATTACTCGTTTGGGCATTGGAGTCGACTTGGTATCGTTGTAGGAATGGCCGTGGCCGCATCGCAGGCCTTGTAGGATCAGAGAAGATGAGGCATAAGCGAAAAGCCTCGCCTCGGCGCCTGCGCACAAACCCACCCGCCATATTACATGTGCAGAAAACCAATGGACAGGCGGCAGGGCCACAGGAGAAAGGGACAGGACTTTGCAAAGAGGAATTAGGGAGGCTGGCCCCCCGTGAGCGTGCAGCAGCGTGGGGCGGCGCTTAATCTTGTTTTGCGCGTCGTCGAGGGGCTCGAGTTGCTTGATACAGACACGAAACATGAAACAAATAGGGAGCTCCTTTTTACCGCTTCTCGTCTCTACGCGTCCACACGGGCTGCATATTAGTATGTGCTGCTCTGTCCAATGTTGCCTCCCCCCTGGCCTGGCACTTTCTTTGTCTCTTCTTCCCTCTCGTCCGGTCAAACGCCCATAGACTCGTCCACAGTGGCTGCTGCTGCTGCTGGGAGAGAGAAAGAGAGTGGGACACCACCAGATAGAGACAGGGAGGCCGTGGAAGCCGGCTGACCAGACCATACGCGCCCTGTGTTGTTGAGAAAGACTCTGGCCCTAAACAGAAAATCACCGGGCATTATTGTCGATACTCTTGAAACAAGCAATTTCCTGCACATCCGGCCAAACCAGAGAGAGGGCAACCAGTCATGTGGCGGCACAGAGGCCCCACGGCGGTGCACAGCAGCAACCAGCATCCCATCGGCAAGCCCACGCTCCACGACACAACCTTTGACGAACGCCTGCTGGAGACGCTGCCGCACGTCAGGGAGGCGCTGCTGCTCAAGCGCAAGACGCAGGCTGACAACATCAGCTCATTTGCCGTTCCAGTGACGCGGCCAGCCAACCTCTCACCAGCTGCTGCTGCTGCTGCGGACAACAACAATAACAACAATAATAGGCTGGGCAGGCGCAGCAAGCGCTTCTCAGAGGTGCCCACAGCCTCGTCAGTCTACACGCAGTCGCCCGAGTCTGCCTTTGGCTTCGACGACGCCAGCAAGGTGGCTCCCCTGTTCGCGGACCGCAAGCTGCAGAAGCCGTCGCTGCAGATGATGAACATTGTGTCCAAGCGGCGCCTGTCGGCCATTCCCATTCCCACCAAGCAGAAGGCTCGACCTCGTCCAGACGTTGCCGAAGAAGAGGCCAAGCAGAAGCCTGCTACCCCCCAGCTGCAGCGCAATGCCCCTCCAGGACTGGGCATCGACACGCTGCCACCGGCTGACCTTCACGAGTGGCAAGGCGCCAGCGGCGAGCTTGCGCTCATGACTCCCATCACAGACACGCCCGTCAACAGCGAGCGCATGCCTTCACGCAGCGTCTCTCCCGTCAGCGACCAGCGCAGCTACTCTGCCGCACCTCGCTTCAGCAATGTGCCAGACTCGCCTGGTGTTGGTCTGCGCCATGCGATTCCACCGCCGCAGGTGCCGGTCAAGTCGGAGCAGGACATGACGCCGCGGCTCATTTCGCGCAAGGATGTCGCGTCTGGTTTCATGCAGGACGTCTTTCGCTCTGCGCCATCTCCAGAGCAGCCCGGCGATGCTCGCCTGAAGAGTCGCTTCAGCTGGACAACAAAGGCCGACACGGAGATGCCGTCGACGCCAGAGCAAGGAGCACGGCCGTCGACAGACACTGCTTGGACCAACCCATCTCTGACACCAGCCAGCTCAGATCGTCGTAAACGTCAGCTACAGCAATACCAGCAACAGCAGCAACAGCAACAGCAACAGCAGCTGCAACTGCAGCAACCAGGCAGCCGCTTCAGCTGGACAACAGTGGCCACCACCGTCGCAAACGATTCATCGCCAAATTATGCCCAGGACAGAGCTCCGCCAATGCCAGACCAAAGCTGGTTGACAAGTGCAGCCAGGGGACAGCCGCTCAAAGAGCAGGAGCAACCACGCAAGCACTCTGCCCCTCAGCCCCTTCCAAACATGTCGCCCCTCTCATCTAATCCCATCCGCCAACAGCAGAATCGCTACGTTTTTGAGGAAGACACCCCGCCACTGGCACAGCAGAATTGGGGGTGGGGGAGCGCTCCTCCAATCTACCTCTCTGAGAGTCCACATTCACCCGCGCTGGCGGCGGAGCGTGCATACGACGAAGCTGCAGCTGCAGCAGTGCCACGCAAGATGCGAGCAGGCCTGTCGCCCTCTCCGGGACCTACAGAATCCCCTGGCTCCTCCCACTCACCTGCCATGCCCCACAACCCAAGGCTCCGACCTCTCGCTATCGGGCCAGCGGGCGAAGAGGCAGGCAATTTGAGAATTACGCCTGTCCGACGCAAACCCACGCCGTCGATGCTCTCTCAGCTCACCTTTGGCCAGCAGTCTCCCACTACGCCGTCCAACGTGGACAAGGCCTTGCCTCCAGCACCACCAGAGCTGGATTCTGTCGACATTTTGACCTCTCTCGAAGCAGAGCTCGAGTCACTCTTTAATCGTCGCTTGAACCTCACCAAGATGATCACCACGCTGACGGCACTCGACACTGTGACGCCCATAAGCCCTCCAAGACACTCGACTTTCTCCTCGGTAGCTGCCGTCGACCTGGCCAAGCGCAAAGACGACAGGGAGAAGGCCAAGCAATACGAAGACGAGCTGGCAGATGTCAGGATGAGAGAACACGAGCTTGGCCTGCGTCTGCACAAGGCTTGGAAGAGACGCGAGGAGAATGTCGAGGCGCCCAGCGCCTTGTGGATAAGACGGACCACGACTTGACGTTAGATTTCCTTTTTTCCCACCTTCCCCCTTTCCTGTCCATCCATCACAAATATCCATGAATGCACATGACATGACTCCTACGAAACACAATCTCTGCATGACCAGTCTATAACACCCGTCACCCGTGTCTCTGGACAAGTATCACCCCAGAGGCTGATAACCACTTGGCCAAAGGGGGGCCGTTTTGATAGTGGCAACTGTTACGGCCCAATAGGCCCGCCGGTAACCGTCATTTTCCCAAGCGCCCGCACTGCGATCGACAGGGCCAGACGCGGGGTGGCTACACAGTTTCCCCTCACTGAAACAGCCCAAAAAAAAAGTCGCGGTGAGTCAGAGTATACACACGTGTAAGAGATTCGCCAGGGTGCGTTTTTCGCTGCTGTAGCTTCAACTCTGGGCCAACGAGACACCAGAAACATACTTTTAGCTTCCCTCCAGAGAGAACACACACTCACACTCACGCTCGAATATGGCTCAAGCGCAAGCCAAAGCCACGACTCATCCCATCCTACCCCAGCCCGGAAAGCGCAACATCCTCATTACGAGCGCTCTGCCCTACGTCAACAATTACCCTCATCTTGGTAACATTATCGGCAGCGTCCTGTCTGCTGACGCCTTCTCAAGGTGAGTCGACCGTCGATGTGCACGCGCCATGCTCTCTCAGTCGCATAAGCACATGCAACGAAGATAACCGCTGACTTGCCGCCAGATTCAGCAAGGCCCGCGGCCATCCCACTCTCTACATCTGCGGCACCGACGAATATGGCACCGTCACCGAGACAAAGGCCCTCGAGGAGAAGATTACGCCCGAAGAGCTCTGCGCAAAGTACCGCGTGCTGCACGCCGAGTCGTACGAATGGTTCAACATTGGTTTCGACTACTTTGGCAAGACACCAACCCAGGAGCAGACAGACATTGCCCAGCACATCTTTCTAAAGCTCCACGAGAATGGCTTCTTGGAGGAGCGCACAACTGTCCAGCCCTACTGCGACTCCCACAAGGCCTTCCTGGCTGACCGCTTCGTGGAAGGCACATGCCCATACTGCGCCTACGACGACGCGCGAGGTGACCAGTGCGACAAGTGCGGCAAGCTGCTTGATGCCCTGGAGCTCATCAACCCACGCTGCAAGATCTGCAACACATCCCCGATCCGCAAGGAGACCAAGCACACATTCTTGCTGCTCGACAAGCTGCAACCCGAAGTCGAAAAGTTCAACTCGGAAGCTTCAAAGAAGGGCGCGTGGTCGTCCAACGGCATCATAATCACGGAGAATTGGCTCAAGGAAGGCCTCAAGGGCCGAGGCATCACGCGAGATCTCAGCTGGGGCACAAAGGTGCCGCTGCCCGGCTACGACGACAAAGTTCTCTATTCATGGTTCGATGCCTGCATTGGCTACCTCTCCATCACGGCCGAATACACAAAGGACTGGGAGCAGTGGTGGCGCAACCCGGAGAATGTCGAGCTCTACCAGTTCATGGGCAAGGACAATGTGCCCTTCCACACTGTCGTCTTCCCCGCCTCGCAGCTGGGCACTCATGAAAAGTGGACCATGCTGCATCACTTGTCGACAACAGAATACCTCAACTACGAAAATGGCAAGTTCTCAAAGTCGAGGAACATTGGAGTCTTTGGCACAAACGCAAAGGAGACTGGCATCCCGTCAGACGTCTGGCGATATTACCTGCTGTCTCGACGGCCCGAGAATGGCGATACTGAATTCGAATGGAAAGCCTTTATCGATTCCAACAACAACGAGCTCCTCAAGAACCTGGGCAACTTTGTCAACCGCATCATCAAGTATGTCAACTCGAAGAACTTTGACTCGATTGTGCCAGACTACACAAAGTATACGGAACCTGGTTTCGACGAGTGGAAGGCCGACGTCAACGCGGTCCTGCAGCAGTACATTACGGAACTGGAGGCCGTCAAGATCAAGGCGGGTCTCTCAAGCGCCCTGCACGTCTCGAGCCTGGGCAACAAGCTGCTGCAGATGAACACGCTCGACAACAAGCTGGCGGCCGAGCAGCCCGAGAAATGCGCCGCCGTCGTGGGACTGGCAGTGAACCTGGTGCACCTGCTGGCAAGCGTCATTGCCCCCTACATGCCTGCGACGTGCGATTCCATCTTGAAACAGCTAGATCTTCCCTTGCTGCAGATCCCCGACGTCTGGGACCCGACCACCGTGCCCGTGGGCCACCGCATTGGCAAGGCCGAGTACCTGTTCTCGCAGATCAAGCCCGAAAAAGAAAAGGAGTGGCGCGAGGCGTTTGGCGGGCAGGAGGCGGCGCGGCAGCGCGAGGAAAAGGCCGCCAAAGCTGCGGCGCGCAAGGCGGACAAGCAGCGCAAGAAGGAAGAGAAGGCTGCTGCTGCTGCTACTTCTGGAGGAGCAGACGGAGGCGTCGAAGGCGTGACAAAGGGCGTGGAGCAGGCGTCGATTCAGCCTTGAGAAGCTGTACAGGGGAAGTGGCCTGGCGGGAGATGCGGGACAAGAAGATTGAGAGGTGCAGTGAGTGAAGCTGAAGGAGTCAATTGTTGTCCATTCAAGTTTCTTTTCCTTGTCTATCAATGTGGGCAGCAGCAATTGGTGGTGGAGAGAAAGGATCACAAAGGTCCGAAATCTGTTTTCCTTTTACAACAAGGAGAAACGAAGGAGGAGAGAGCAGAGCATTAGAGCGAGCGAGCATTCTTTTAACTTTTTCTTCGAGCCAAATGGGAAGCAGCAGGCAGGAGAAGGGACAATTTGTAGTGCATACTTTTGAAAGAGAGAGATAGAGCGTGAAGACACAAGGGCATGATGAGATAGCAAATTGGTTTTGACGCATGCAGAGGATTGCTTCGGCACGAGCGACTGTTTTAATCCATTCAAGAGTGACTATTTTGGTGTAAACTTGTCCTTTCGAGACCAAACCAAGGCCATTTTTCGACCTCTTCTTGAGTAGTCGCCTTCAACTAAGCCTTCACAGGTACGTGGGCTGGGGCCCTTGGTAGGTGAAGGTCGTTGGTGGCTCTGTGGTGCGCGACGTGCATCCCGTGATGGCGGGCACACCACCCACGCGGTCCTGGACAAACTGCAGGGCGCCACCGATGCCGTGGACGGCCTCGCCGGCGTGACTCTGATCCTGGATGTAGGTATACTCGAGCGAAATATCCTGGCGCGACAGGTCCGCGCCGCAGTACTTGTGGACCAGGTCGGTGGTCGTCTGAGGGTCGACAATTTCGTCACTGCCACCCTGGAAGATGTAGATGGGGTGGGTGGGACGGCCGTGCAGACCCATGATACCCGTCTGGTTGACGGTGCTCTTGAAGATGCTGTTTGACGAGAAGCTGTTGATGGTCACTCCCGACTTGAAGTAGGTGGAAAAGATTTCCTGGTTCTTGTAGTAGTCGGCATCGTTGCAGCTATCCTGCGAGTAGTTGAAGGCTCGGACCTGGTTTGGGTTGAGGCTGCTCTGCAGGAAGTTGCCGAAAGCAGGGAATTGCGTGCCAATGCCCTGGAGAGCGTTTGGAATCAGGTAGGTGGCGGCACCGCTGTCATTGCCATTGGGACCGTTGACGTTGAAGAGTGTCTTGGTGATGTTGGCGGGCAGGCCACCTGCAACGTATCCGACAATGTTGGCATCGAGGGAAGGTGCGTATGTGGATTGAAGCTCTGCTGCCCACTCTGTCGCAATAGCTCCGCCCGAGTAACCAACCAAGGCGGTACGGGGAACGCTTGATATGCTTGTGAAAGCAGCCCTGGACCCAACCGTTTTGCCAGAGTTGATTGCAGCCGTGATGCCGTCCAAGGTGGCCCGCGCGGCTGTAAGACCAGAGGTGAATGCAGCAGTCAAGCCCTCATAGTCGGGCGTAATGACATACCATCCCTTGTTGAGAGGAATAGTCATGACGCCCATTTCAAAATTGAGAGACTCGGTGAAGTTGTTAATGTTGTTCTGGTGGTTGCCGAGCTGGTACGAAGGGCTGCAGTCCAGGTTGGACGAGTCGTAGGCTGCCTGGTATGAGAACAGGATACTCTGGCCATTGATGGTGGCAACATTCTGGGGCACAACGATTGTAGTCACTGCGGCCACAGGGTTGAGCGAGGCATCTTTGGTGACATACTTGACCGACCAGGCCTTTGACGGAGATGCACCTGGCGAGAAGGCAGGCGGGATGTAAGGCTGCTCGCGGTAGTCGAGAATGGTGCCAGGGCTAAGGCTCTGGATTGAAGCCAGGCTGGGCTGGTTGTAGAAGGCATCACGCTTTGGTGGAGCGCTGGGAGCAGGCGCGAATTGGGCAAAGCCCACGCCCGCAAGCATGGCAACCAGGAGACTGTACATGGTGATTATCTCGACTCGAAGAGCTTCCCGCGGTGCTGCAGACTGGAGAAGTTCCCAAAGTCTTGAGGGATGAAGACTTTTTGTAGTTTGCTGGCCTTGCCGTCTATTTGTAGTCGAACCTCCTGCCCATCCGACCCGATGCTGCCATGCCAGCATCGGACAGGCAGAAAGCTCAAGAGCATTACGAGTGCGCCACAATAAGCCGAGGCCACCGAACTGGCTGGATTTGATGATGTGAACACGTCTGTGTCGGCCCCCAGACTCGCAAGTAGGCTTGGTGGCTGACGTGAGGTTTTGTGCGGATAGCCTCTTATAGTTGAAAATTATTCGTAATACGCATAGAAGTCGAACGTAGACCCTGAACCTTGTCTGCTGGAAAGTCCATGGTATGTCTGGTCACTCTCGTGGATCTGCATGCTCCGGCCAGCTTCAGGCGGAAGGATTAGAACATGACATCCCTCTGACACACTGCTTCCCAGAGCAGCAGCCACAGATTGGCGTCGTCTGATGCATCATACACGGCCCATCGCACTGCCATGTGTCTGTAGGTAATGCCGACCTGGTAGCTATGGCCTCCATTTGTGGCTTTCGTTGGCCTCGCAGGTGGCTGCAGTGCTCACCCACGCTTTTCACGATAGTTGCTGAGGAGTGGAGAAACCTATAGTTGCAGACAGAGCCCTCTAGGCGTGCTGGCGCCATGTGGCTTGGGACTTAGTGCAGAGTTTCGTCGAATTTTTTTGTGGATGTGAAGAGGTGGGCCCGAAGCTCGGATAGCAAGTGGAGCGGTTTGATGCTGACTGTGTTGGAATGCATTTTGCAGAAATCCTGTCCCAAATAAGCAGCTGGGAATATCGTTTAACATCTATTTTCGCATTTGCTCTAGAACAGGGAAGGGGGAAAACACCCAGGTTGTCCCTGGACGGCGGCGTGGAGTCAATCACAGGTGCGGCGTGTATGATGGTTTTGTGGTGTCAACGCCCGCTCTCGGCAACGCTTATACAGCCCACCTGCCACGAGAGGCGAGGCAAACATGACCAGCAGGCGCGTTAGTGCAGCGTACTCGGCCGAGCTGAGATGTGACGGAGACGGCAAGGTCTGGGGGAATGGTGGTGGTGAAGACGGCAGAAGGTGTCGGCAAAACCTAAATGCTTTGCTGCAGAAGAAAAAGCCAGATGCAGTCCGGGACGCCAGCTTACCGCTTCCGGTATGCAGGTTCCTGGCGTTCTGTGGCCCGCTGTGACAGGTGCATCACACATAGAATATTCCAACGTGATTGGCTAGTAGAGGCCGAGCGTACACTTCTTTACTTCATGTTATTCTTTTTCATATATACATTAGTCAATTTGAACTAACAGACGTCCAGCGTGCATTCTCCCTTTTTTTTTTTTCCCTTTGCAAAAATGCTCCAAGTCTAGATGGCAGAGCCAACGGGTCCAGGCCAGCGCCTTCTCCACGCTGGGCCAAAGATGTAGACAACAGGAAGTAGGAGGGCGAAGAAAGCCATGATGCCAGTGTAGATCATCATGCTGTCAAAGTAGCCCATGTCGACGATCCACTCAGACACACGGAAAGAGAGGACGAATGCAATCAGGCAGCGGAACGAGGCGATGTTCACCAGCGCAGGACTAAAAAAAGAATTGTTAGCAAAGAGCGCAAGATCAAGCGTCAGGGATGAACGTCAAAGGACTTACCCAGCCAAGTTGGGATAGCATTCCAGGACGTAGACTGCGCCCACGGTGTTTGCACCCAGGAAACCAAAGGCCATGAGACCAAGAGCAAAGAGGAAAACAGGCCAGGGATACTTGTCGAGATTGTCACCAGCCAGTCCAAATAGCACGGATCCAACAAGGCCACAGGCGGTGGGCAGGATCAAGTTGATGATCTGGTACTCGGGAAGACGAATACCGCGTTTCCTGGCGATCCAGTTGGCAAAGCCGTCGGCGACCTTGCCGGTCAGAATGCCGACAAAGACGGCGGCAATGAGGACGGGGAAGAGGCAGAAGCCAAGGTGAAGGAAAGGCCACGAGTATGGTTTGGTGAGCAGGACGGGAGAGACAGTGTACCCTGCAGCAAAGGCGGTTGCAATCATGGCGCTGTTGAGCATGGTGATGAAGAAGATGTGGGGATAGAAGAAGGTGCGGAACGTGTCCAGGAGAGCAACGCCGCCCTTCTTCCACTCCATGCGGCCGTGGGTGAGGGCAATGTCGTAGGCCCACGACCGAGGCTGGAACGCGGCTCGTTGGGCGTCCGTGGTCACCGGGGGCTCGCCTTGCATCATGGCCTTTGTGCGGTGCCACCTGGTCTCGGGCAGGAAGAGGGCGACACCAATCAGGAAGAAACCTGCGGCTGCGGCGGTGATCCAGTAGCACCATCTCCAGGTCAAGTAGATGATCATGTAAGGTGAAGCAATGCCAAGACCAATTATGATGACGCCTTGGGCGGCGAAGACGCCAGAAATGGCCGTGTTGCGCTGATGCACATAGACCATGTCTTGGATGATAAAAGGGATTAGGGATTCAACAGTGCCTGCTCCGAGAGCCTGCAAGCAACGAGCCAGCAGATGTGAGTCGAGCGATTTGCTGACGGCGGACCAAATGGCGCCAACGACAGCAAGCACGCCGCAGGAGAGGATGATGGGACGGCGGCCGACAGCGATAGCGGCAGGAATGAGGATGAGGTTGGCCACGCCCATCATCAGCACTGGAAGAGAAGCCAGTAGGTAGACCTTCCAGATTGGAGGTGCGTGGGGTAGTGACTCGAGAGCGTTGAGTGGATCACTGCCCTGTGGCAGGCCGCCCAGATTTTCCGTCAGAGGCTTGAGGAATGTGGGATTGATGCCAGCATAGTAGAGAGAGAAGACGGGAAGCATTGCTCCGAGAATCAACTCGGCAGATGCAGCAAAAGCTCCGAAAATACAGAGCGAGGCGAGACCGAGGATCTTGCGATGGATGGGCAAGTTCATTGGGTCGCGTGGGTCCTCTGAAGCGGCGGGAATCAGGACGAGCTCGCCCTCATTGAACAGTAGGCCGGTGGCATGGGCGTCGAAAGTCGTTTGTGAGGTCTCGACTTGTTGAATCTGGGAAAGCTCCTCCTTCTTCTCGTCAAAGGAAGACTGGCTGTTGCTCGTGGTGAGCGAGTTCTGGTCCCCCCGTACGTTTTGACGCGGCTGCTCGACAGGTGGAGCACTCCCCGTGATCTTGCGCCATGTCCTTGATGCAATGTTGCCTCGTTTCTCTGGCTGTGTCTGTTGGATAGAATTGTTGGAGCTGCTCGGGGCAACCTCCAGGGTGTGGTCCTGAGCGTGGTCCGGCGCTTTGGCCACTCCAGCGCCAAATGAGGCCATAGTGAGAAAAAGGGGGAAACGAGAAAGAGGGACTGAGAGTTGGGTGAGGAAGACGAGTGAGGGAGAAGGCCGGCTCAGAGGAGGATGCCAGCTAGAAGACAAAGGATAAAGAGGATGAGGAGAGGAGCCCAGCGTAACAGCCCAGACGAACTAAGCCGTACAGTGGTATATATCTCCTGATACGTTTCATCCAATGCCTGCATCGTAGACTCGGCTGATGGTTGCGCTAGACGAACCCCGCATTGGTTGTGGCTGCAGATCTTGGCCGAGCATGGCGAATTTCGTACAATCCAGCCTCGGCGACTGCAATTACCACTGGCTTCCGCAACGGGCAAAGCTGATCCCGCCGTTCTTATTTGCCCTGGCACCATTGGGGGCCCCCTGCTTGGTTGGCGCTGAGCCCTCAGACGCCTCCCACCAGCCCGGTTTAGGGTTTATTTCCGCTCTAAAACGGGACATGGCGGCGGGACTGGATGGCCTGACGTTTGATTGCAGGGCTTGCGAGGCGCGTGGCAAGTGATTGTGTGTATGTGGGACGCAAATTACATTGCGGGCGGCTCTTCTCTTCTCGTTTGGAGTCTCCACGTCCAGCATGTACAGAGAGGGAACAATCAGTACAAGTTTGAGAGACAACTTGGCATGTACCCGGTCCAGCCCAAGCCTTTGTCTCGGAAAAGTCGCTTGCATGGCATACAGAGCCGGCTAAGCTGCGGGCCTCGGCCTGTTGCTCCACAGCGCACTCAGGACGCATAGCATTTTTGTGAATCCATATTCCAGCTTTGCCGCGCGTCTGTTGGCTGCCGTATTTTGCCATTGTAGATTCGGATTCGCTTTTGAATGGCTTTTGCTGATCGTACTTCTCCGCACCCGCCAAACAAGGCCATTGAAAGGTTGGCCACTGAAAGGTTGGCCACCCACTCGTTGCTTGGCAACTTCTCCACTTCGCGAGCGATCGTCCTGGGTTGCAAAGCGTGACCCTGATATCTTTTCCGGAAAACGGCAAGGATCTTTGGCAGGGTGTGATTGATGTGCGTGCCTGTCGTTTCCTGCATGTACAATGCGTCTCCCTGTCCTTGAGAGCCCCGCCCCTCATAATTTTGTGCACATTTGCTGGAAGCGCCATGGGGGAATAAACCCAGTTTCCATGCCCACTTGCTGCTGTGGCGTTGTTCCTGACGACATGTGTCGCGTGATCGTCGTCTCCTTCCCTCTGAGGAAGATCTTTGCGGGAATGTCCAGAAACCTGATGGAATTCTTTTGCCGGCCTTGGTGATCCTCCAAGACAGTGCTCTCCACACTGCATTTTGAGCCAACCTGAATAATTATGCAAAAATGTCCATGCATATGGAATCTCACAGCATATTTCACAAAGTCTCCTCTGATTGTTCAAAATACTGCAATTGACTTGTTCCGGCACGGAGAGCCACTCCGGCGTACCTCAAGTACGACTGGTATAGTCTGCAGTCCATGCCAGCTTTGACTGCTTACGACTTTTGGCACCATTCATTCGGGGTATTGATCGTCAGTCTCGCAAAGAGACTTTGAGTATTGTATCATTGATAGGCGTCTTCCAGAAAAACGGTTTTCCTCTTTGCACAATAGGGTTTTGCGTTACTTTTTGATAGGCACAGACCAGTCCAGCGTCGATCAGTCTCATGTCTGACGCGTCGCTTATCTCTATTGTAGAAGATACGTCACCCGTCCATCACGACACTTGAACAACAATTTGCTCATGGCAAAACTTCAAGGCTGTGTCTCTGTGGCGGGCCTATTTAGAAAGATTCGCTCTTGCAAAGCTTAGTGCTGTGGGCTGCCTGACTACCAAGGGTCAGCGTCTGGTCGAATCGTTCAAGCCAATAAGGATTCATTGGATAAGCTCTTTGTATCAGCAGCGGGTGCCTGACTTGTTCTTCCTTGCCTTGCCTGATCTGTAAAGAGCCATTCAATGACTGACACTTGGCGCTGAACAGCGACCTGGCTGTATAACGTTGAAAAGACAAGCTTCTTGGCGTAACATGAGTCCTGATCACACTAGGTTGAAGAGAACCCGCAATGTCGCATGCAAAAGATTGCACAAGTATCATACTCGTCCTGTATTCTGACTATCTCTGTATTATGCGGAAGGAAGATTAACGGACAGATCTTCATTTACCCCTGCATGTAGAGATCTGTTAGCAAAGTAGGCATACACAACGCAGGCCATACAATGCTAATTGAGCATCAGTCATCATTTCTCAAAAGGTAGATGCCACACGCGTATATAGCAGACATCATCTTCGCTGATTTTCCGAAAGTTCATGGTCAGAAGAAGCGGCAGTGCGCGCCACGGGCAATGCTGGGTAAAAGGTACAAGGAACATTGCTAAACTCTAAATTGGCGCGGCGCTGCAGGCATGGCTTACTCAAAGGCGCGTACAACCTGCACTTGGCCAACCTCTGCAGTAGTTGGACTTTCAAGGCCAGGTATTATATTCTTCTTCCCATTGAAAAACACCACAGTTTTGCTGAAATAGAAATATGCAGCACGCATGCAGTCACGCATGCAGTCACGCATTATGCGTAGCCCCCAACGGAAGGAGCACACCTCGATGGGGTACTTCTCACAAAGAGGCCGAGCGCAGTTAGGACAAGATCTACAGCCTCGTTCCTTCACTCGCAGCGGCAGGCACAATTGGACATCGAAGGTTTCAACGCCTACTAAACATCTGTCGCACAGCTCTGGTCAGTACAGTAAGCGTTGGAAACAAAACATAATATTCCGGGAGTCGGGATAAGCACTAGCAGCATCTGGACTTGAACCATTACACTCTGCAGCATTGCCTTCACAATTTCGTGGCCCGTAAACATCTGGCCAGCTTGTTGTTTGAGCCAAGTATAAGCGAGTGCTTGAGGCTGAACCTAACCACAAACTCTTTTAAAAAGCCTCACAGCGACCGGGCTCAGTTGACCCTCGACAGACAGTCTATTTTCGTCATGTCTACCAACGGCTCCATGACCATGACCCAGAGTGGCTTATCTCCCCGCTATGAGATTCGGCGATTGGGACCAGAACATCTTGCGTGGGCCAAGGCGATTGTACTGCATTCAAACATGTTTGATTCTCCCGTATGGCCTCTTATATACCCAAACGACAGGGTCCAGCGATGCCATGATGCTCTCGATCCAGCAGCCGACTACCTCATCTCGCATCAGATTGAGAGTGGCATGTCATGGGGCATCTTTGACAAGGAATACGTCTTCAAGGATCCTTCGTCTGCTGCCACAGGGGGAGCTCTGCACTGGGATGCCAAAGATGCTTCAGCCACTAGCGACAAGCTGTTGCAGCAGATGGACTTTCCGCTCGTGTCTGTCGCCCTGGCCTACGACCTCATCAAACCACTCGACCAGTCCCAGATGCGTCTATTGAAGGAAATCATCCCCCATTTCGAGCCACTTTACGACGCTCTGGGCAGTCTCGACAAACGCGATGCCGCTTCCTGGGCGGTTTCTGCGCCCAAACAGGTGCTGATGCGCAATGCCACGTCTACCCGCGGCGACTATGCTGGCAACGGAGAGAAGCTCATGAAACATCTCGCGCACTTTCTGATGAGAGAGGCAAAGAAGGAGGGCTACAGGGGCATCCAGATTGAGTGTCTGCATGATGCCGTGACCAAGGTCTGGCTCACTGCACTCCCAGACGAGGGTATGCGTGGAGAATTGATAAGCGACATCCCCAACATCAGCGAGTGGTCGATGGAGGTGGATGGCAAAGTGACTAAGCCATTTGAGCCTGCCACTCAGCGGGCCACCAAGATCTTTGTGCACATTGACCAGTGATGTCAGTCGGCCTGCATTGTGCCAGAGTTGAGGGTGTTCGGGTCCGGCAACTCAATACGTCGCGCAGAGCCCGAGGTTCAATGACAGCATTCACATCTTGATCCTTGCTAGCTTTTACTCCTTTTCTGAGCTTTGCAGTCTTTGAAGGTTGGAATTGCGTACGATGCGTGTAGGTAGTTGTGTGAATGCACCCAATCGGGATAAAAACAGTGTATATGTGATCGCCATGACGCCAGCAGCATCTGCATGACGCCCAAGCTGGCACAAAGCAGTCTGACTTGTCCTGACGGTCGGTTGGCAGAAGGAGCTGTATTTCTCTGTCTTAGTTGCGGTTGATGTGTCCCTTGTCAACAATGTTTCTGCGCCGAGTGCAGAGTTGCTGTTCAAAGCAAATGGCGGAGGGAGTCGACACTAAACAAAGTTTAGAAATGAGGCTCGCCGATCTTCTTCTCCGCAGAAAGACCTCAGATTCTTGCTTGTTTAGGTAATTTCAGTCAGTCAGCCAGGCGCACGCTCTCGAATGCTGGGACTTGCCCGTAGCGCACCTGGCAAGACCTGGTCGCGTCCCGCCCCAACGTTGAAGCCGATTTGTCGCTTATTTTCGTACTGCAAGCGAGTAAGAAATTGGCCGGCGAGCATCGGCCCCCAGCGTGGCAGACACCACCACAGTGGCCGAGAAGGCCTAGCCTAGCTCGACCCCAAGCGTGGGTAGCAGGCCTCCCCCTGACCCAACGGGAGCGCGCGGCACCTGCATGGTCGCCATAATAGAGGCGCAAGGCTAAGCCCCATTGCGTCGTTGGTTAATTGCTGTCTGTGCCTACCATTGTGTCAGAGGGCACGCGACGGGGCGACGCGGCGGATTAGGGCAGTGCCCAGTTGCTATATATGTTGTCTGGATATTCCGCCGCCGACCTCATCTCTTTCAACCCCCTGCACCAACAACGACAATCCAACCATCAGAACTTCTTGACGTCCAACCCTACAATTACAATCATGCGTGTCTCTGCCATCCTCCTTGCCGGCGCTGCCGTTGCAGTCGCTCAGGACGTACGTCACTCCAAGTGTTGATTCAATTGTTAAACGAGGCAAAAAGACTAACGTATATCGTTGCTGGCAAACAGGTCCCTACTATTCCCAGCGACTTCAGCCTCCCTGCCGATGTCAACTCGCTGCTCTCCGTGGCCTCCACCGCCATCCCCAACTTCTCTCAGGAGCTTGCCAGCATCAGCGCCTTTGCGGCCAGCATCTACACCAATGGGCCCATCCCCACCAATGATGCTGAGCTGAGCAGCTACATTGCCAGCGTCAGCAGCGTTGCCGCGACCGCATTCGGCGCTCCCTTGGCGACCAACACCGGCAGCCCAGCCGCAGGCAACACGGGCGCTGCTGGTGCCAACGGCTCGCCCGTGAGCTCCAGCACTGGCGGTGCCGCCGCGCCCATGCAGACTGGCCTGGGCATGATGATTGCCGGTGGTGTTGCTGCCGGCATCGCTGCGGTTGCCCTGTAAAGTGGCTTCATCAAAGACAAGCCACATGATACCCCAAATGGGAAGCGAAGAAAGGAAGACAAGCAAAGGCTTGGTAATATGGACGAATGAGCTTTCTCGCTGCTCAAAAGGTGAACAGCTTCTGCAGGTACACATTTCGTCGTCATTGGCTGGCTGGCGATTGGCTCCTGACCCCGCCAGATGTATACTAAAACCTTTGATGCTTGAATCGAGGGCATCTCAAAAAGGTAGAGAGATGAAGGGTCTTCTCAAGGTGCATAATGTATTTGTTGCTCTTCTCTTATGTTAATAACAGCCGATTTAATCGGTTTATACTCAGATAACAAGAAAACAAAGACAGAATTGAAAAATCTCATGAGTAACCCATTCTCAGAAAACGCTATCAAGTGCTGAAAACCAAACTGCTGCCATGCATAACCAATGCCAAAAAAAGACGAGAAGCAAACGCTGAGCAATTTGGAGTTGAAAAAAAGACATCATCGTCATGACCCACGTTTTCATTTTCCTGCCAGGCCTTCCAAACCCAACCAGCCGATCCCTTCCGAATAGTCAATCATGATTTGCTATGCCAAAAGAAAGCTCGACAACTCTATGACCAATTTCATAGCAGGAGAAAGGGCACGGCCTGGGCAACGAGGACCAAGACCGCAGCCACGCCAACCGACACAAGCCCGCCAGTGTTGACGCGCGACGCGCCAGACGTGTGCGGCGTGGTGGTCGAAGTCTTGTCACTTGCCGACGAGGTCGAGCCAGAAGAGCTTGATGAAGATGACCCGCCGCCGTTGGGATCCGCAATCTTGGCGGCTCCGATGGGCGTCGAGGCTGCGTTCAGGACGGGCCAGCCGTCCTGAAAGTCGAGTGGGTTCCAGCCCATGCGGATGTTCTCCTCGCTCAGTCCAATGGTCGGGTCCATGTACTGGTAGACCATGATCCTGCCATGCGTCGGGTCCTCGAGCACGCTGGGGCTGCCCGGCGCGTAGACGCGGTCGCCGTGGCTGGGCAGCAGCAGCGTGCCGCCTTGCCCGTTCAAGCAGCTTGAGCCATCTTGCGCCCAGTATGGGCCCTCTGGCCGGTCTGAGCGGCAGTACTTGATCTTGTACTCTTCGTCTGCAGGAAGATGGATGCCGGGGCAGCAGTCACCACTCCCGTAGAAGAGGTAGAAGAAGCCGCCATGCTTGTAGAGATAGGAGCCTTCGGAGCGGTTGCGCGTCTGGCCTGGCACTGGCTCGTCGGCAACCAGCATGGTCGTGGCCGTCTGCTTGACCTGCAGAGGAGGCGACTCTAGAGGCATGCCAAAGAGACCTGACGAGTAGGAGCCCCAGGACACAAAGTAGCCGTCGCCATCCTGGACGATGCTCGTGTCGAAGCGCGTGAATGCGGCTCCTTGGTTTGGGATGTGGAGTGTGTTTCTGGCCTGCCACGTGCCGCCCTCGAGGGACGTCGAAGTAGCTACGGCTGTCGCTCCGTAGTCTGCGCTCGCCACATCCCCAAAGCCGTACAGGTCGGTCCCGAAATTCTCGACGGTGAAGTAGAGGTAGTACAGGCCGTCGATGAACCGGACGTCGGGAGCCCACAGATCTTGCAGATTGGTCTTGAAGTTCTTCAGGTCTGTCTTCCAATTAGGAAATGCAGGTGTGGCAGGGGTCCACGGGCCAATGAGAGCCGGTGCTGTAGCAATGGCGATGCCATTGTGCCCAGAGAAGCGGTAATACTTCCCGGACTGGTCCTGAATGACACTGATGTCTTGCACATTGTCGCATGCTCCCAGGCACTCGCCGGGGTTCGGGTACTGCTGTGCGAGCAATGTGGTGGAGAACAAGCAGCTGCTCAAAAGCGCGTGGGTGATACACGACAGGGTGTTCCGAGGCGTCATGATGGTGAATCCCTATTGGCCAAGAAACAACCTCAGGGTTCGATGCTTAGCAGTCAGATCTGTGGAGCGGCTCAAGGTATGTCTCCCGATGTACTGCTACAATCGCCTTGATAAAAGTGCATCGTGGCCGAAAAAAGACGCTTTCCAACAGCTTTTAATATCGAGGGTTTTGACTTTGGATCAGCTGCACTACAACGTCAAAAATTCGCTGAAATGGGGGGTCAAGTGGTGCAGCGCTTGTTCAGCCACGCGCGCATCCATGCCTCCGCTGGCTTATTGCCAGCCGAGGGATCTAGCACTGCATCACAATGCCGCCGTCGACAAAGAAAAATCAAAACAGCCCCTACCCATGACGCGCTTGATGCTCTTGCTGCAGCCAAAGAGAGCCAGTAGCCGGCACATTTCCTCAACACAAGGACAAGGCGGTGACGAGGAAGAAGCTCCAACGTGATGCAAAGTCGGGGGTCATGCGCAGACTGGGGTTGGTAGAAGATCTCGACGCCGCTGTTTCCGCCGAGTCAGACGAGGTGAGTGGTCGTCAGGAAGTGAAAATCCATCAAGAGTGGGGCCATTGTCAAATGCCATGCTGCACCCTGAATTCTTCAACCTGGCGCCCACCTTCTTTCTAGAAGTAGCCTCTACCGTGGTACGATGTCCTGCTAACCCTAACCATTGAGATGCACAAGATCTGTGCATATACAACGGTGTCCTGGTTCCTTCAAGGAAACGGCTTGCTCTCCCATCTTTTCGTGCATCCTGGACGAGCTGCCTCAGTAATTGCTTGCCTCCGCGGCTTCTTTTGGACAGTAAAAGATCAGCGCCGGTCGCCTGACCACCAGACAACGCAAGGTAGTAATCACGACCAAGATCTCCGCTGGCGCGAAAGGAAGAAACGGAGCATCATCGAGAAGTCAGCAGCAGCGGTGAGGGGCTGGCGATCGGCCTGACAGCAGAAGTAATAGGTGGAATAGGCTTTTGTCCTCGAATCAGAGAGGGTCTTTCAACCATCGTGACTTTTTCAAAGTGTGGGGGTTTTGCAAGGGTGCGGATGATCGTTGCTCAAGCATTGGCCACTTTGCGGCTCAGTTTATATTGGAGAATAGTTTATTTGTCTTTTCGTCATATTCTTGTCTTGACCTCCACTGTTCGATGACCGACATGAAAAATGGACGGGTAACCATCACGTGGCCTAGAGGACGCTTTCTACTTTGTCACGTGACATATTCAGAAAGCATGATCTAACGGCTACTGAAATTGTGTGGGAGACTTCAACTCGCATGTGAGAATTTCCTCCCAGATATCAGCAAGAAGGAATCTCCAGAATTCAGCTGGATAAGGATATCTGGTGGAAGGTCGTCTTGCTTGGCTTGCCCCCCGCCCAGCAGATACGTACCAGACATAAGCTCTTTGTGGACGGACAGGTGACGGATATCTGCAAGCCCTTGTATCCGAGTATCTGGGCAACTTCGAGCGACCTGCTTCAGCTCTGGCAAGAGCTCAGAGAGATGACGGAAGGCTGCGAAGCCTCAGCTTTGTCTTCGGGATTGCCGTTTCTTTGTCTGCTGACGCTACCAGAAGCCAGGAAAAATCAAAAATGTAAACATGCGCCTTGTCGAGGCGATTGGGTGCGCGAAAACTCTGCCCAGATGGTGTAGACGGGCAACTTGCTCGCCACAGCCACCTCAAGCTTTTCTGCCACGGGCGTTGGGACACGTCAGACGCGGCTGTGCAAACATTTGCGCATCGAGCGATGAAGCACCTTTGGCTTCCAGAGAAAGACACCAGTGTCCAAATATCAGTGCAACCTGTCGCTGGGCCAGCGTTACATCTGCCAGTCTTGTCCAGTTGCAGCACCCAGCAAGAGCTCAGCCGTCATCCCGCTCATGACACGTGCACATGCACTATGACGCCGTGTGGCATTGTCGCGGCGATAAGTTTTTTTGCATCTGAAAAAATAAAGAGGGCTGCTCCAAGCGACGACGCGGCTAGGGAAGACTCGGGGGCAAAGCGCCATGGTTGTGTGGTTCGATGGCCAGTCGCCTGTCGCTAAGCCAGCTGAGGCCAGCGGAAACCAGCATGTAGATCGGTTGGGTAAAACGGGGTGGCCACTGGATAATCGTTATACTGGTTAGCGTTGGCGTGCGTAGTAGTAGACTGGTGGGTCGGCGACAAGTTGCGTCGGAGTTGAATCCGCCCGGTAGGCCTCCTGGCCATCGACGTTGCCCCCCCTCTCTTCCACAATTTTCCTTGCCCAAGGGTGTCTGGGGGTGGGCCGAGTACTGGAGCACTTGCAAGTCACCAAATTTGCAGGTCAATCATGGTGAAAGAGCTGAAGTTGGGGTATCATGATAGATTGTCTTCAATTGTTCTGTATCATCTAGCTGTCTATATGCCAGCCGTCTAACACTTGAAATGTTAAACCCTTTCGAGATTATCTTGTTCTCCCAAATAACCCTGAAATATGCTGGTTTCCAAAATGCAAAAACAAAGGAAAAAGGTAGGAATCAAAAAAGGATGAAACGTGACTCTCTTTTTTGTTTTCAAAAGGTCAGGACCGATATTGAATGAACCCAGGCAGGAATCGAACAATCGTCAAGGCCGAGCGGGATCATGTCGTGATCAAGACCGGAGGAAGGTGATATTGACTCATGAGATACCACTCCTCAAAATAACGCTCTGACAAGCGTGAATCTTTTTTGGGTTTTGTAAAAAGGTTGCCAAGGCTAGGTTGAGAGCTTAGTCCTCGGTCTTGTGCAGGGAGCCGGTGACGTAGTTCTCCTCGCAGTCGGCCAGAATCTTCTGGTCCTCGGCGTCGAGCTTGAAGTCGAAGATCTGAGCATTGGACTCGATGCGCGAGGCAGTCATGCTCTTGGGCAGCACAATGTTGCCGCGAGCTGCGGACCAGTTGAGCAGAATCTGGGCAGGGGTCTTGCCGTGCTTCTTGGCAATGGCCACGACACGCTCATCCTCGAGCTTGTTGCCGCGGGCCAGGGGCGAGTAGGCCTCAATCTTGATGTGGTTCTTCTTGCAGACGTCGACCAGCTCCTCACGCTGCAGGAAGGGGTGGATCTCAATCTGGTTGACGGCAGGCTTGACCGAGCAGTACTGGAGCAGGTGCTCAAGGTGGGCGAGGCCGAAGTTGGAGACGCCAATCGACTTGCACTTGCCAAACTTCTGGGCGTCCTCAAGAGCGCGCCACGAGTCGAGGCGCTTCTGGTCGTCGTCGGAGGGAGAGTGGATCAGGTAGAGGTCGAGGTAGTCGAGGCCAAACTTGGCCAGCGAGTCGAGCAGAGCCTTCATCGTGGGCTCGTAGCCGTGGTCGGCATCCCACAGCTTGGAGGTGACGAAGACCTCCTCGCGGGGAGTGCCAGTCTCCTCGAGCCAGCGGCGGATGGCACGGCCGCAGGCTTCCTCGTTGGCATAGCGGGCAGCCGAGTCAATGTGTCGGTAGCCAGCGTCAAGTGCTGCGGTGACGGCGGCTTCGGTCTCCTCGCCGTTTGGTGCCTTGTAGACGCCCAGGGCAATCTGAGGAATGTAGTTGCCGTCGTTGAGAGAGACGGTCCTGTCGATGGAGGGCCTGGTGGCACGCTCAGGGGAGGTGCCGTTGGTCAAGACCTTCTTCACAGAGGCTGTGTTGCGCTCTGGCGAGACATTGTCGGGAGTGATGGCGATTGGGGCCATTTTGTGTTAATGTGTGTGTAGTTTAAAGGGAAAAGGTTTGATGACGTGGTGGATAGAGGATAAGATAGACCTTTGGGTGAATTTGGTCTAAGATACAACTACGGCTGGTAGATGGTCAAGAGAACACGCCGATGGAAAGAGGAGCCAGCCGACAGCTTATATACAGGACCAGGCGGCTTCATTTCGGATTGTTGAGATGGTAATGTACAGGACACCCCCTCCCATTGGGGCTGGTCCCGATATGCTGAGCATTGTTCTGTTGCAGGCAGGCCGCCAAGTCATCAAATTGCCTCACCATACGCCCGTTTAGCGCAACGCAAAAATGTTCTAGGAACAGGCGTTATTGGGTTTAGTGCCGTCTGGGGTTAGAGACTTTTCGGGTTTGACCACTAATCTCGTCGACGTTGGGACTGGCCGCAACCAGTCCACGGCGCGATTGGAGGCGTCGGCCAGCTGGTGGTGTGGCGGGCAGAGGCCAACGGCATGACAAGAGAGGCGGTGTTTAGGCTAAGCACTGGCGCGCGCCCCGTGCATGAATCTGCTGTGAGGCCACGCTCAAGGCTCCGTATAATCCTCGAAGTTGCGTCACTCGCCCGTGAGACTGCAACAGCAATCACTCTGGCGCTTGATTGGCGTTTCTCGTGGGCGCCAGATTTACATCATTCTTGCTCTATTTCGGAAATTTGGGTCCCTCTGCCAGACTCTGCGTGCGGGCGAGCACATGTGAATTCCTCGACGCCGGTCTCCCCGATGAGATGCTGAACCTGCTGTGCCGCTGAAGCCATCGTCTTATTCCCAAGGCACGGACACTGCCCGTCTTGACAGCGAAAAGGGCTCGTCGATCCAGGGCCCACCCATATCGCTGGGGGCACGTGTGATTTGCTGTGTGTTGAGACTGAGCGTGAAACAGGAGACAATCACCCCACCACAGATTGAGGCGCCCAATGTTAAGGGTTTTCACCCATGACGTCAGGCTAGCCACCACCCGATTCAGGTGTCCTTGCCCTATACTTCAGGCCACTTTTACGCCCTGCTAGCGTTGATACCCCCACATGCATACGCACCAGGCTTGCCGTGGTGGCGCCAGGAAAGGAGATGATGGCGTTCGTGGTGAGATGTTGCAAGAGCGGAAAACCGCATTAACGTTGCCCACGTTATTCGCATTCTGGCTTCATGGGTAAGGCGCTGTAGCCGTGTCCGATAAGCGTGATAGCCTCTTTTCTCTTTCTGTCTGTCTGTCTGTCTCTATCTCTCCCTCTGGCTGCAATAGGCAAGGGGGTTGCAGGAGGTGGGAACCCGTCGATTGCATAGATAGATATTCACTGCATTTTCTCTTACGCGACGACGTGCGGTTCCGCCCTCCGTATTTTGCATGTGCTTTCCATGTCCCGTGTACCCCCCTCGGCGGCTGCCCACGTTTGCCTCTTTGCTGAATGGACCAATTTGTCCCAATTGTCCAGGCTAGGTGTTGCACCACGAAAACGCTAGCATAGCAGCTGCAAGCTCACTGCTACATATGACGCGTGAATTCGGCTTTAGTCTGATTACATGAACACACCACCGAGTGCGTATCAGTGTGGGGTATAGAGATCCCAAGCTAGTGGGATGCCACGCTGTGATTGGCTGTGCGCCGCCCTGCACCGAGATTGGTCGCCTCCCAACAAGGCTCCCTACCAACATTGCGGTCAAGATCAGACGTTCCACTGTTCCAGATGAAATTCTATCGAGGGTCCAAATCACCCCCAAGCCGGTGAAGCCCTCATACATTGTCGACTCCAGCCGTTGGACCCGGTGCTTTGAATCGACGCCACGTCTGCTTCATGCTGTCATGTTGCACAAAAGGTCTGCCTTCTGTCGCTACCCTTAGCTGCGTTTGCACCCTTCCAAAAGCCCTATTTGCAGCGCCGATCTCGAGTGTCCCTAGTAGGAGGCAGCCACATGACTGGTCATGTACTTGCGAATGTCCCCCAGGAAAGCTGCACATGCAATGCTGATGGCTCCAAAGGCAATCGACACGTAATAGACGTAGGGGTAAGCCACGGCGTACGACTCCTGCCCGGCTGTGATCAAGGTCTGAACCTGCGTCTCGGTGATGTTGGGAAACTCGTACAGCAGCGGCAGGAGGCCGGCAGCCGTGATCTCAGCAACCTTGGTGAGCACCTCGGGGTCTTTGGTCTGCAGTGTGACGGCAGCTGTGGGTATCAGAATCTCCTTCACCGCCACTGTAAACTTCTGCGCAAACACGTTGTAGTAGATGCAGTATCCCAGCGCGCCACCAATGACCCGGACAGCCAGTGAGAGAGCCGTGACCGTGGCAATCAACTCGTCAGGGCAGATGATGGTCGTGATGATTGAGGCTGGAACGACAATTCCACCAATGCCAAGGCCTGCGATTATGATGACCACATAGCAGAGCCAGACGTTGTTGGTCTTCAGCGCAGCCATTGCTCCTCCACCTGCCGTCATGAGGACGCAAGAGACCAGCATCAAAACTCGGATATTCTGATAGTACGATAGAGCAGCCAAGACCAGGCAGGCTCCAGAGAGAATGGAGAATCCCAACGGTAGGTTCCTGATGCCAATGGCCAGTGGGTCGTGGCCATAGACATTGTACGCTTGGGTAGGCCAGAACATGATGATGGAAAAGAAGCTGGCTCCTGAGATGGCAGTGATGATGAGCGTGAGCATGAGGATGCGAGGTTCCTGTTTGATGCGACCTGGGAACATGGGGTACTTGGCAAACTTGGACTCCCAAATGAAGAAGGCCCCTATGAGTGCCGCACCAAGAAGCAGAGGAACCAAAGTGTGTGCTGAAGTCCACGGGTAGTTGTAGCCACCCCACTGCAGGCCTGCCATGAACAGCAGCATCCCAGAGATGGAGAGGAAGCCGCCGAAAAAGTCAATTCGCTTGAATGTCTCCATTCTGGACAGTCCCTCACTGTTGACCCTTGGAGGCGGGTGATAGAAGATGACTGTCATGACGAGGCCAACAAATCCCCACAGCCCGCACCACAGACCGATGTAGCGCCATGAGCTGTAGGCCGCGACCAACTGGCCCCACAGTTGTGAAGGGCAGAAGGGGATAATGGTAAGCACCATCATCGAGTTGTACAGTCCTCGCTTCTTTGTTGGAGCAATCTCCGACGTCACGGCAAGAGCAGTGAGCTCGTTGATTCCAGCTCCAACGCCAGAGATGGCCATACCGGAGATGAAGATGTTCATGGTGTGCGCGGTGCTGCACACAATCATGCCCACAACCAGCAGCACTGCACCAGAAATAGCGACATATCGGCGACCAAAAAGATCAGAGAGTGATCCGACAAATGGGCAGATGGCGGCCAGTGCAAGGAGGTTGGCCAGGACAAACCAAATCCATCTGTCCACGCCGCCTAGATCGGCATAGACTAGTTTGAATCGTCAGCAAGCAGATTCGAGAAGATGGAGCCAAGCAGCGTACTATACGGCGGCACAGCACCAAACAGGTACAGAGGGATCTGGGAACCTGTCCAGAGGAAGGCCATGGCAACCAAGGGCATGAATCGGTGCAAGGTCATTGGCGCATCTTCACCTTCCTCAGAGCCCGTCCCTACCAGTTTCTCGCTGCGCGCTACATCGAATCCAGAGTCTTCGGTTTGTGTCCTTGCGATTTCCTCGACCCGAAGGCCATCCTTTTTGTCATCGACATGCTCCACCGACGAAGTAGGACTAATTGCAATCTCAGCCATCGTGTTGGCGCTGTTGGAAGAGCGCGGTACTCTATGGTCTCAGAAGAACACGGCGGACTGCAGTGAGATATATCAAGTCTGCTGACGGGCCAATTTGAGGTCAATGTGGAGAGCCGTTCGGTGAGAGTCTAGAAGATGGCTTGCTGCATTTGCCTGTGGCGCTGCTCGAGATCGTCTGACAGACCAATAGCCATCGAGGTCAACGGCATGGCAGGCACAGAGACAGCCAGTGAAGTGCGCATCCATTCGTCCAAAGGCTGTCATGGCTGATGTTGAGCGCCACATTGACGAATCCCAGGGTGTTGATAAATCAGAAAATGGAAGAGATTTGCGATGAAGCCAAGGATTGCGGCCTTCTAGGGCGCCGTCCACGTGCGGGGAAATGTGCGGGGCCGCTGGTCTAGGCCAGAAGGCCCAGACCAGCCACAAACGCTTAACCACTCATCAATTCAGTTTTGCGAACGTCGGTATTGCTGGCCCAGTACAAGTCGTCGAACGTCGGTGAGATATCAATCTCTACCTGGTATGCTAATGATACAACCGCTTGGAAGATTCTGGTCGTTCTTCTTCTATAGCGTAAGCATCATGGGGTGTTGGACATTGCCTGGCGGCATGTGATCGTTCAGTTCTTGAGCTATTTACATGCACGAGCGAATTCGAGTCTCGTAGCTTTCGTGCTAGTACGAAAGCTTCACCAGGAAGTAATCAGGTTAGGTGGTCTGGAAAGTTCTGATACTTGATTGCTGGTCTTTATCAAGTTCATCGAAACTCGCATCCATCTTGACCCGTCATGAAACCCGTCCTAAAAGCTGCTATCTGAATGCACGTATCGATGATTCAGTCTCTGTTTTGTTCCAACCAAGTCCAAATATGCGATGCAGTGTTCTTTGGCCATAACAGCTTACCTCATACAGAGAAAAAAGGCGTGTAATCAGGTGGCGTACAGAAGACGCATCAGGGGAGTCATTGAAAAGCCTATCAAAAGCCCATGTGACCCTTGCAGGCGTAGAGCTATTACTGAACACTTCTCCGACTCATGAACTTTACGTACCTGGTATGCAAAGCCTTCCACGTGTGCATATCCTGACACATCCCATGATTAGTTACAAAGGAACAAGATGATTGGTGTCTCCGCCTATGGCGCTCATGGGTTGAGGGGTTCAGGTGGTGCAGTGAATGCTGTGGCGTCTACGTAATCCTTCTTGACCTATAGAATCAAATGACTCTAGAGACTGGAGCGCGCCTCGCAAGCAGTCTACTTGAAGACGCTGCCCAATCTAGAAAGTCATGTATACAGTGTTCATCGTGTCAGATTTAATGAATCGTCACATGGCACCAGTAGAGACACTGCGACGAATGTGGTCCAGGAAGTGTCATGTTTAGAGCTTCACTATATTTACCTACTTGCTCATAAATAAGCAGGTGGATCGAACCTCGAAGCTGACCTTTCGAGACTCGTTACAGGGTGTTTTATGGAACTCCTTCGCATTACCGTGTTTCAGGAAGCTGTAGCAACAACTCCATCAATCAGGCAAACACTTGAGAATTGATATAGGTGTGGAGCAAGGAAATGTCCAAGTGATGCACCTGTCTGCCGGCCGAGTGTCGGCTGTGGGCATTGCCAACCAGATTTCGGGATGCATGACTAAACCAAATTCATTTTCGCATAAGCTAGAATGTGGCCGATGGGGGCTGGCAGCCAATTTTCCATTTCTTATTAGTTTAAGCTTCGGAAGTTTTCTAGAACTAATGCTTATGGGCTTCGGCCCTACTCGGTCTCTTTTCGGCGCATTCCCGCCACGTCATTTCTTCTCCTAGAGCTTCCTCAAAAGCAATATGGTCGCTGTTGCTATGCTACAACCTTTACTATTATGATACGGGCATCTCAAAGAGCTGATCTTTTCTATTCGGACCTTTCTCATTCATCCTAAAGCACGTGCCATCATGCCAGCGAGTGTTTGGCTCATCACTCATGACACCCTTCTGCTGTGACACTGCATTGTGAAGCTTCAAACAAGGAGAATTTAGATATCCTCAATGTACATCATATAATTCAATGACGACGACTTGCATGTGTTTGAAAACTTGAGCTTGTGCAAAGACTCGAGCGAAGCACTGTCGGGCTCTTTCGCCTTCTACTAGCTTGTTACATCTGCCACTATGAGGCTTTAAGTCACATTGACTTTTGGGCTTCTCTGCGATGTACAATCTTCGCTTACGGCCCTTGTATGATGGTTCTCCGATTTGCTAATACCCATATGGGAGAATCCAGCTGTTACTCCGTTCCTGTAACTTGCCAATGACCTCAACTGCATCGGCAGCTCATGTCTTTCCCCACCCCCTTCCCGGCGCACAATAATTGCGAGAATGTTCCTTGGTCTTGCCAGCATTAAATTTACTTATGATATGCTCAACTAAACATTTAAATAGAAAAAAATTGTCAGACTCAGCGGTAACTTGACAAGGACGCATGCGGCATGGCACTTCTAAATTGCAAAAATTGTCTTCATTCATACTTTTCAGGGGCTTTTACGTCAACATCGTAGATTATACATTTTCAGTTACAAGCTCATCCCAATCTTGAGTGGACCAAAGGTAGTCGTCTAGGACGAGTAGGCCTTGATGGCCTTGTCGAACTCGGCAAGGATGGCGTTAGCCAGGGCCGGGCTCTTGGCCTTCCATGGAGCGACAGCCTTAGCGGTCAGTGAGTTGCCCAGCTGGCGGGTCAGCTCGCGCTGCTGGGACAGAGTGCTCTTGACAACGCTGGCAACACCGGTGTTGGTGAAAGCTGGCTTGTGGCGGACAAAGTTTGCCAGCAGCTGGGTCACAATTGGCTTGAGCTTGTTGTTGGTCTCGTTGTAGATGGCACCAGACTGGGGCTCGGTGAAGACAGCAGACTTGTTGACATTGGCGGCAGTGGTCTTGAGGTCGTCGGCAAGCTTGCTGGACTGCTGCTGGATGGTGATGAGGTCGCTACCGGAGAGCTTGGCGTTGTTGGCGTATTTGTTGAGCGTCTTGTTCAGGGTGGTGGCATCAGCCTCGATGACGGTGATGTTCTTGAGCACCGATGCACCGTTGCTCACGGCACGGGCCTCAATGTCGGCCACAGGTGAGGCAACGGCGAGGGCGGCAAGGAAGCCAACGACGGTGGTAGCGAAGTGCATGATTATGGTGGGAAAATGAAGAGTTGGGTAAGAGAACTTTGAGTGAGAATTGGCGCTGATTGAATGTTGGAACTTGTAGAACAAATCAAAATCCTGAGGGAGTATTGTAGCTTTATATGCAGAGCAAAGCCCTCAGATCTAGATTTCGCAATATCCCTAGACGTTATGGAGACGCCAAGCATACCCATCTAGAAGTGAAAAGCCTCGGATAGAAAACTCTACTCGATCAAGGCTGTGGAGTTGCTGGGGAAGGTGGGGAATTCCCTAAACAATACACGCGGTCTTGACTGGTTCTGGACGTTGTGGTCAGGGGCTTTTCTTGAAGTGGCTAGAGGTGGCTGATATGACAGGAGTCCTGAAACTCGCCACTCCGCTGGAATCAGCGGTGGATGTCTTGTCAAGCACTGCCAAAGCTACCTCTCCATAAGTCAGGCCGAGGTCAAGATGGACATGTATGTATTTCCGTGACTACAGCCTCAAATCCCCTCAAAGCCGAGACAAGGCCAAGCAAGTGGGCTGCTCCAAAAGTCTTGAGAGTCCCACTTGAGATGCTTCTGTGGAGAACTCGGCTCGGCCAAAGCTGGCTCTTGAAACCTTGGGAGTGGAGTCTCAACCAGGTTTAGTTGGCACGCCACTGGGCTTTCCTATGTGTGAGGTGGCTTGCGACCAGTGCCACGATCTGAATTGCGCCCTACCACCAGATATGGCGTATACTATTGCTTTTGCCTTTGGGGCTTGGAGACATGCTGAGTATGCTTGAGTCGTTGAGTGGCTCTTTCACAAACAATCTGTTGAGTAGCCGAGCGTCTTCTGTCGAGGCTCCTGTGACAGCACACCAGGAACAAAAGTCGTTTGAAACCATTAGGGTTTATTGTGCCGAGCTTCTCCCAAAGTCTATTTCTCCTAGCGTAGCGAGCGCAGGCCCATCGGTTGATTCGTGGCTAGAGCGTCTCCCTGTAAGCCCGTTTTTTGCGAAAGCGATATCCTTCCATTTGCACAAGTCAGTGAGCAAGGGCGCTGGTAACAATCAGAAGGCGAATTTCTCCATTTGCGTGATGCGCTGAGTTGTGGTTGTCGTGGCTTCACAATTGCGTACGTTAGCTGTGCTGTACCATAGCTAGCATGACCCCCGGTCTTCCAGCCCACGTGTAAACAAGCGGGAGGTTTGTGCACGTAAAACTTCAGTGCTAGTCGGTGGCCGCTCCGGGCACGTTCTCTGGTCTGGACCCGTCAAAGCTTTGGGAAAATCTCTGCCCTTTGCGCGGTCCCTTGGCACAATGCGCATGCCATACTCCAAGGAGAGTCAAGTCCTTGGCTTAACACTAGGTCCGTCTGGATGCCTTGTGTAGCGAGGATAGGGTAACGCAACGGCTAGGCTGGGCTTGTAACTTGTACGAGATCCCACCCAGTCCGCTCCATTAGCTTGGTCTCCACCTCTTGCTTCCACCAACTGGGCCAATCAATGATTTTGCGCTCTCGGCGCGCGTCCTCAGCAGCAAAGACTACCGCGTGGCTGCGGATAATCTCCTCCAAGGTGCAGCCAATGTGAGCCTTCTGCGCGTCCTCAGCACTCATGGTGCCACTCTTGCATGCCTCTACTGCAGCAGCAAATTGCTCGGTGAGACCCTGGTCGCCGTCCCCATGTCCACCTCCTCGTAATTTGATCTTAGTGGTTTCGGTCTTGCCAGTCCCAAAATGGTGGGTGGTGATACTGGAGCTGTCGTAATGAATCTCACCTTCCGATCCATAGATTCGGCCTCTTCTGACGCACTGGTCTCTTGTTTGCGCAATCATGTGAAAAGTTGCCGTCTTGGCTCCTCTATGGGGTTCTTGTTGCGTGATCTCATTCTCCCATGTCATCATCACAGTCTGATCATCACATACATCATTATCGGCTTCCCATACGCATCGTCCAAACCAATTGCTGGCCTCAATATCTTTGACAGGAGTTTCATGCTTCTTGTAGTCACGACTGAGTTCCTCGAGTAGTGCCTGTCGCGCAGCTTCAGGACCAGTCTGGTTGTATACCTCCTCAATGTCCGCTTTCAACACGCTCATAGGCCATGGCCAGTTGTGTGCAGTTTCGGGGTGCAGCTGCTGCTCAGTGTATATCTTCTTTGAGCTGAATATACATTCGTTCTCAATAGGGCAGGATAGGCAATTTGTCGCATCACCCGCGGCTGCTGGCTTGCGAGCATTGGTGAAGAAGCCGAGATGGCCTGCCGAGGAGATGGATGATGGAAGGTGTGGTGGCTGGTTGGACTTTGCGTCGACCGGCGAACACAGCAGCCAGAGAAGGAAGTCAATGTCATGGCAGGACTTGGCCAACAGGGATGGAGCAGATGTTGACTCTTTTCTCCAGTTACCGCGAACATAGCTGTGAGCAAAGTGCCAATAGCCGACCGGTTCCGTGTGCTCGATTGAAACAATGTCACCAATGCAACGCTCATCAAGCACCATCTTTCGAAGCTGCTTGTTATGTGGTGAATACCTCAGGACATGCCCTATCCCAAAAATGTGGTTCAGAGGCGTGGCGGGTCCATCTTTGAGAAGCGATGCATATATGTCGAGGCAGTCGTCCAGAGTTGTGGCCAGCGGCTTTTCACAAAACAAGTGCAAACCTAGCGGCGCCAGGCCAACGATAGCTTCTGTATGCCCAGAGTCTTGCACGCAGATGAAAGCTGCGTCTATACCAGGTTCAACCGCTTCACCAGCGCTTTCCCTCTGACGCCTCGCTTCTTCATACTTTAGAAAGTCCTGCCATGTCTCAAACTCATGCTCTGGCTTTGGCTCGGTGTCTTTCCAAATGTACCGGTTGCCTATAAGCCTTCTTCTGATTGCAACAGGGTCAGCAACGGCAGAGACTACGCCATTGGTCTGCTGTAGTGCCTTTGCATAACAACGTCCTCGTTGACCTGCTCCAATTATGATAGCTCGAAAGCTGGAGGACTTCTGTTGGGAGCTGTTTGTCAGTGACAGCAAGAAGTGTTTGTGTTTGTAGAACGCACTCTTTTTGCAAGGGCTTGTTGGTCCATCAGACCATACCAAGTTCCGTTAGCATCCATTGTATAGTTGATAATGGGACAATCTTGAGCGCCGAATGCTTTACTTAAAAGGACGGCCTCGCCAGCTTTACCCCACCTCGTTTATCTTGAACGCTTGGCGAATCACACCTGACATAAATGTAAGCAAAATTTTGGCACAGAATGCTTGGCTGGACGAGTTTTGAAAGCAATTGATTCGCACCAAAATGCCAGAATCTCGTTCTAATGCTCCGCTGGTGTGGATTGACTGTGAGGTAAACAGTCCCTACCAAGCTGATGTCCGGGGGCTCTGACATGACCAATCCAGATGACTGGCCTTGACTACGAGAATGACCACATCATATCAATCGCTTGCTTCGTCACCGATGCGAATCTTCAGATCTTGGATGAGGAAGGTTACGTGGTGGTAGTGCACCAGCCAAAGGAAGTCATGGACAGAATGGGTGAATGGTGTACAGCACAGCATGGCTCGTCAGGTCTTACGCAGGCAGTCCTCGAGTCTCAGCTATCACCAGAGCAGGCAGCTTCGGGCCTTCTCGAGTACATACAACGATTCTGCCCAGAGCGTAAGAAAGCATTGCTGGCTGGGAATACAGTCCATGCTGACAGGGCCTTCTTACGACGTGAACCGTACAAAATGGTTTCGAGCTGGTTGCACCACCGAATATTGGATGTTAGTTCAATCAAGGAGGCCGTGAAACGTTGGTCTTCGCTAGAAGTGCTCCAAGGAAGCCCGATGAAGAAGGGACTGCATGATGCAAAGGCTGATATCCTGGAGAGCATTGCAGAGGCCCGGTATTACCGCACGGCATTATTTCTACCAAAGCAGTAGACCACCCGTCAAGCAAGGTATATCCACAAAAGCTAGGCATATAGAATCTATTTGGCATCTTCATTTTTATTGCTATGTGATCTTAGGGAGAAACATCGCTGCTTGTGATCAGAAGCGTTGGGTATGCAAATCGAGCGCCAAAGAACTCCTCTTCCACCACCAAGCCTTTCCAACCAGGACATATTTTAAGCAGACTAAGTCTTAGTAGATCTTGGTCACGGAAAAGGTTTCATGAGGAGGCATATAGAGAGCTTAACACAACATTTAAGCCGGCCATAAAGATAAAGATGCAGATCAGCCAAGTTAAGCCTGGGCAATTGAGTTGGACCCTGGTGTAGTGGGGTAATTGGTGGGGTTTTTTTCAGCAGCGTCATTGTACCGCTGTCACCGTCTGGGCCTTTCCAACATCTGCAGACTCTTCTCCAGGGTTTAGATTTTCCTTTGCCTGTTGTTGCCAATTGGCTTTCCCGCACTTTTGAACCAAGCAATCATGAGCGTTCGCGAAGTTTCCCTCCAGCCGTTCCAAGACCAGAAGCCTGGCACGTATGTCAACACCCTCGCATCCTGGAAAGTTCATGCTGCGGAGAGATTTGATACTGACCTGCCTCTAGCTCTGGACTTCGCAAGAAGGTCAAGGTGTTTCAGCAGCCTCATTACAGCGAATCCTTTGTCACATCTATTCTTCTGTCCATCCCCGAAGGCGTACAGGACAGCTTCTTGGTCATTGGTGGAGATGGCAGATACTACAATCCCGAGGTGATGCAGCTGATTGTCAAGATTGGAGCTGCATATGGCGTCAAAAGGCTTGTCTTTGGTCTCAATGGCATCATGAGTACCCCTGCGGCAAGTCACATCATTCGCAAGCTTGGCGCCACCGGTGGCATTCTCTTGACCGCCAGTCACAACCCAGGAGGGCCCACTGAAGACTTCGGGATCAAGTACAATTTGGCAAACGGCGCCCCAGCACCTGAATCAGTCACGAACAAGATCTATGACACATCGAAAACACTCTCGTCATATAAGATTGCGGATCTCCCAGATGTCAACCTCTCCGCTCTAGGCAGCCAGACCGTGGGTCCTGTCCAAGTCGAGATTATAGACTCTGTCAAGGAATACATGCTCATGCTCAAGGACATTTTCGACTTTGATCTGATCAAGAGTTTCCTCAAGGAGCATTCCGATTTCAAGATTCTCTTTGACGGTCTCTCGGGTGTTACTGGAGACTATGGTGTTGCCATCTTTGAGAAGGAGCTGGGAAAGGCTGGTAGCACGCAGAACTGCGTTCCGAAGCCTGATTTTGGCGGTCATCATCCTGATCCTAATCTGGTGTATGCAAAATCCCTTGTCGATGCAGTCAACGCCAACGGAGTACACTTTGGCGCAGCATCTGATGGCGACGGCGATCGCAACATGATATACGGAGCCAACACATTTGTTTCTCCCGGAGACTCACTTGCCATTATCGCTCACCATGCAGAACTAATCCCATACTTCAAGAAACAAGGCGTATATGGGCTCGCCCGTAGCATGCCTACTTCTGGGGCGGTGGACCTTGTGGCAAAGGCCAAGGGTTTGCAGTCTTATGAGGTTCCTACGGGCTGGAAGTTCTTCTGTGGACTGTTCGATGCCAACAAAATGAACATCTGTGGAGAGGAATCTTTTGGCACTGGCAGCAACCATGTTCGCGAGAAGGACGGCCTGTGGGCTGTCATCGCCTGGCTCAACATCATCGCCGGTATCGGACAGCAGACCGGTACCACCCCATCCATCGCTTCTATCCAGATGGACTTCTGGAAGACTTACGGACGGACTTTCTTCACGCGCTACGACTATGAGGGTTGCGAGACAGAAGGCGCCAACAAGGTGACGGCCCATATGAAGCAGCTGATCACCTCCCCCAACACTGTTGGAAGCACCATCGCTGGCCGCAAGGTCGTGGAGGCAGATGACTTCAGTTACACTGATCTCGATGGATCTGTGTCCAAGAATCAAGGCATCTATGTCAAGTTCGATGATGGCAGTAGGATAGTGGTCCGGCTTTCTGGTACTGGAAGCAGCGGTGCAACGATCAGGCTGTACATTGAGAAGCACGAGACGAACGAGCAGACCTACAGCCTTGACGCACAGGAGTATCTCAAGGATAATGTCAAGATGGCAGTCGAGCTGCTTAAGCTCCAAGAATACATCGGCCGAGTCGAACCAGATGTCAAGACATGATTCTGATGCAGTAGTCAATTTGAACAAGATAGCAATATGAGAGGCTCGAAATCAGTCAAGTTACCTTCTTCTCCTTGTTCTCATCCTGGCCCTATCTCTCCTCTGTCTCCGCATCTTGCCCGTGTTCTATGTTCAAATGGTCGCTGTACCCTGCAGCTCCCTCTTCGCCCGCGATATCCGTGAAGCGGACCACGATCGGCACACCAACATTGAAGGAGCACACCCGAAACCCGAGCCCGACAAACACTTCGAGCCCGCCAGAAGATTCAGCCGTGATACAGTTGGGGTTGGGCGCTCCCCATCTTACGTTGCACGCCCCGATGGCGCGCTCCCCCTGAAGGTGCCAGTCGGGGTCCCGGTCGGCCACGTCGACGCATGCTGTGATGACTTCGCCCCAGGCCCAGGGACAATTATCATCGAGAGCATCCCGCCACGTCTTTATGGAGGGTTCTTGAGGAGTAGTCCAAAAAAAATTCATGATCGGCAAGAGGGGATGCGAAAGGTCAAGCGTCTGTCCCAGTGGAGGTGGATTGTTGAGCAAGTTGTGTTCCCCTTCCTCGGGCTCTTGTGATGAAGTCCAGTTGTCCTCGGTCTCCAAAAATAGCTCGAAATTTGGGCGACGATGTCTCTGGCGGTACGCAGCAGCCAGGTCGTCAAAGCGTTCAGGGCGGGCACGATTGACCAGGATGATTATCCAGGACAAACGCTCCTCTTGCACCTCACTCAGCCCGCAGATGTAGCCAAAATCCTTGAGTGCAAAGAGGACTTGCTCTGCATACAGTTCTTCTTCAACACTGAAGGGGCCCAATCCTGTTCGTTCCATGTATGCATCACGAGGTTCAAGTGTGGTGTCAAGGGAAATGTACCCATCGTCTGTACCGACGTCGTTCATGATTCTCTCTCCGTTACAATGTCCAAAAATTAAATTGTGAATTACTTTGCATCAGGTTCTACCACACAGGGTGACTATACCAAAGATATACTCTCCTGGTCCTCAAACTCCAAGGCATTGTTTTCCCGACTGGATCACGGATGGCAGTACAATAGTTTATGTTCGCTGCTCAATGTTGTTGTTCTAGTTGAACAATGAATCTTGGGCGCAACAGTAAAGCCACTCTGTGCAATCGAGGAGACAGCATAAAGACATTGTCGCTAGACGAGTCAATAAAGAATAATACACCAGATTAGACCTTTCTCACTCCATATTGACATAGAGCGCGGCAGATGCAAAAAGTTTATGTTAAATCTATTACGTATCAAAAACTTTTGAGTATCAGGACAACCGAAATTATCAAAATATATCGTACAAGAGCTTAAGAGCGGTAGCCAGTTTGAGGGTTGCCGCCTCTCCGCCTAAATGCGTCGTAACTCGTGTCTTCGTCGTGGCCAGCGCCAAAGTAGTCAACCTGACCAACTTCGGTAGCTTGGCCGGTCGGTGTGTAGCGATCAGCATATGTGTGGCCGTATTCCATCGGTGTTGATCGGCCCATACCAGCGGCATGGCCTGTCAGTCCTCCTTCTTCGACTCGGCCTCTATAGATCGAGTGAGGACTGTCTCCTCGAAAAGCAGGGTGACCCGCATTCGTTATATCTATACTGTCCGAACGACTTTCGAACCTGTTGTGCCTCACCCCGCCTGGTGATTCAGCGGCAACGTAGCCTTTTGGATAAGATGTGCCCATGCCATCGTCATAGGCCCGACCACGAGACCTTGACGTATCACGTGCGTGCGGTGATTGACTTCTCGACCTAAGGTCAGCAAGGACTGCTGTCGTCCCCATACTGAGCATGCTCATCCGGCTTCCAGGGGTGCCAGGACGAGATGTATCTTCGGGATTTCCATACAACTCGCCTTCACCTCCAAACTGCTCTCGGAACTCTGCGCGGCGTTTAAAGTTCTCGAAATCCGTGTCACCTTCAGCAACGAATTCGAAACGCGGATCGGATGTATCCTTTGCATGCTTTCCAATCTTGGAGGTAGACATTTGTGTCATGAAAACGTCAGAATAGCCGCCCATGGTTGATGCATCATCAAAGTCCTCATCCGCATCGCCAATGCGTCCACCGTAGACTTGCTTGAGGAGGTGCTGGGAGCGTGCTGCGACCATTGGAGTGATGAGTTTCTTGTAAAGCGCCGGATGGCCAAACTTGACGCCAACACGGTCTGCGTGTCGTTTCATATGCCTAGCTTCACGAACTTCGGCGCTTTCTCCAGCCACGTTCTCGGGATCAGCCAAGGGTTTTGTGCTGTAATACATGATTTTAACGTCAAAGGTTCGCTGGCAATACCATTTGAATCCCCACACGAGGAATGGAATTGGAACAAGCACATAGAGCATGCCTGCGGATTTTGCTATTTGTCCGATGCCATATCCGCTGTCGCCAATGCCCTGGGCGCCTATGATCAAGGCGGTTACAGCATTTCCGAGAAGCATGCCAAAGAGGAGGCGGTTGACCAGCATTCGCCAGAAGACACCACCAGACTCGACGCGAGTGATCAAGACATACTGAAGCAGATAGGTCTTGAGCCAGGCTTCCGAGGTGACGAACAACGCCGTAATGGGCAAAATGATAGGGTTGATGGTGGCAAAGCAAAGGCCGACAGTTGAGACAAAGAGGTAGTTATTGTAGTAGTCAGCGTAGAGGAACGGCTGAGGCGCCGTCAAACCGATCAGTTGTCGTGGGGTTGGGTTGGTGGTCTTGCGCATGAAAGTGCCCCAGATCAACGGCCAGACCTGGGCGATATCCACAGCAGCTCCAAGAAGACGCTGAATCTGCCAAGTCATCCAATACGGTGCAACATTGCACAGACCCAGTGTCAATTTGACGAACAGGTGCTCATTCTTGAGAGCCTCCACCGCGTCGGTCTTTTGCTTCTTGGCCTGGATGAGGGAGGCTACGAATGTCCACAGAGTTGAGAAGATTGAAAAGACAATCAGATTGTTGAAGACGAAGAAGGCATAGAGCCGGGCAGTAACATGGCGTTCTCGAGAAGTCTTGGTAGGGTCTCCAGACTTGTGAAAAAGCCTTCGAAATATTGAGGGAAGAAACAAGTAGAACAGTGTCTGCAGTCCGGGCGCGATGATGCCCTGCGCAATGGCCCACCAGGTGGGATGAGCCTCGAGGGATTGCTGAAAGGTGGGCCAGACGCGGCCCAGATGGCTGAGATTTGACAAGAAGACTGCAATCAGGATGTTTGGCACGATGTAAGCAACTGTCATCAAGGTCATGACAAGTCCCGTCCATAGCCGCTTGGACCTCCGTTCCTTGCCGGTGACATTCAGATTGTTCCAGATGATATCGTTTGGCTTCGGGGCCAGGCGAAAGCGCGTGCCGTGAGGTCCACCTTTGTGCGTTGCATAAGCAACTGAATGAGCATCCTCGATTCGACTGTAGCTGGCAAAGCCATATGACATGGGGTTGCGCCGGTCAATTGTCTGCCGGACCTCTTTGATCTCGCGCTCAAGTTCTTTGATTCGCTTTGTCAAGTAGTCTATAGCATCAACTTCATGATGCCCGCTGCGCGCCCTGTCATGTGCTGACGGCTTACATGTCGGCCGTTTCAAAGGCAGTGGTTGATCAGGCTTCCCCAGGTACTTGGCCAGATGGCTCTCCAGCTTTTTGACCGTCTCCTCATGCTCTTCGACAAGCTCGGGCAAAATTCTGACGTTGCGTGCGATAGCTGCTTTTGGCTTTCCCTCATTAGTGTGTCGCGCACTCTCAGCCAGCGCGGCCAGACTCTCATCAGTGCGGTATTCTTTTGGAACGTTGGTCAAAAGCAGCGTCCTGGAATGCAGGCTTGCTTGATACTCCGAAGTGCTGAAGTGTAATCGTCGCAGTTTGAGGACTGCACGATAGTTCTGCCATATAAAATATAGAATGACTCCGTCAATGACATAACAGAGGACAGAGAAAACCCAGAAGCGAGAGCCCCAGATGTATTGAGGCGTCAGCTTGAGCAGCCAGCCAATGTTCTTGTAAGAGTTGCCATCGGCCCGTCTGACGAGATATTTCGCCGGCTGAGCGAAGCTTTCTGGGTCTTGTGCGCCAATAAGAGTCGTCGGGATTAGAACCACCAAGCCCACAATGGACAAGACAATGAAGATGTTGCGGATCATTCGCAAGAAGCGAAGAAAGATGACAGCATCCATGCCTATCTTCTCCACCATGTCAAAGTCCTTGGCAGTTCGGACGGGCCCGAACCATGTGAACAAGCCATTTCCGATGGCAGGCGGTGCGTGTTTCTCGTCGGCGTGTTTTGCGCGGGGAGCATAGACTGCTCTGTTGCGAGGACGGAACCAGCAGAAGAGAAGGAAGAGGGCGCCCGAGATGGCAAGGGAATAGCCGAACGAAGCGTAGAAGGATGTTGTTTGGATCTGATCACAAGTCAGTAAATGAAACTTTTTCAGGCCAACATCTCTCCATTTACCTCGGAAGAAAAGGGATCTGAAATGAGATCAAGAAACAGATCCGTGGTGGTGCTACCAGTATCTGAAGTGGCAGGTGCAGCACCGCTGCCCGACATGTTTGGAGGTTATCCTTGTGTTTGAAAGCTGCGGAGATATCTCTGGAAGCGACTGTCGAAAAGAAAGAAAAAAGATGTTGAGCTCCTGAAAGCACAGGCTGCCCCAGATCCTGGCAGAGGTACGGAAAGTGGTGCAAGGCTAGGGGAAAGGCAGATGGAAAGAAAACGATGATCAGCCTAGCGAGCGGCACGCCTGCATCCTCTCGAATGAACAGGCAGAGAAAGAATAGGGCCAATCGCTGAAACAGTTGAAGGCAAAGAAAGCAAACAAAGGAATGAGCATTGAGCAAGCGGTTAACAAAGCACAAACCCAGGTGGCCGCTCCACAGAGCGTCGTCACCACAGCCGCCAAAAAAGTTTAACCCTGTTCGGCGCCAACGGATGATGGATTATTTTTGGCAAAACTAGCCGGTGGCGCCAACGGTTGGGACCGCAATCGATACCAGCAAGTTTTATCCCTTGACACCTCACGTGTCGGACTGGTTATGCCGTCCAGGAACGACGAACCAATTCGCACAAGCAATCAGCCAGCTATCACCTTCTAAGGCTACTGAAGGCAGTATTTCCTGTTACCAGCTGGCAGGTTCTTGATGTGAAGCTGGAAGTGTGGGTGATTTTCAACTTGTGCGGCAGGAGGCACTATTTACCGAAGTGTTCAAGGCCCCGCTGGTCCGTTTAAAAGAGTGCGCCAGTGATGCCATTGGGGCGAATTACGACTGCTTACAGTATGCGCGTCATGCGTCAATGTGCAGAAGTTCCTGTCACATGTCGGCTCAACGTCGAACGCTTATCGTGGCTGCAGTGACAAGCAATTCTAGCCCGATTAGATCTTTGAGGTATGTTTGTCTTGCGACATCGGTCCATGCATCTATCAAGCACGCGTCAGGATGCCTTGCCAACTGGCATCACGCCTGGACGATACGGCTTTGTTGCCGCTGCTGCCTTTGTCTCGTTGAATTCCCAAACTCCATTAGTCTTGTCCGCTTCAATGCTTTCGCCAATCTTGACGGCAAGAGCTTTGAATCGATCGTAGCTTTCCGCTCTGTCAAAGAAGATTCTGTCCCACTCTCTCGCTTCCGCTGCTTCTCTTTTGCGCTGTGCTCGCTGAGACTCCTCTATGATGGTCTTCTCGTGACTTGCAAGATTGACGTCTCCTTTCTGAAGCGCAGCGGCAGTCTTCCCCCATGCTCGACGCGTTTCCAGGTCATCTTGTTCTGCAAGGGGTGCAACAATGAGCGGTGTCGTCTTCTGTGCTCGGTGGTCCCAACTGTCTACGACAGCTTTCGTTCTTGCATCCTTTACCGAGAATTCAGTCGTCCACTGGCCATCAACTGTGTAAAGTGGTGACTTGTCTTGGCCTTCTCGATACAAGGTTGCTGTAAAACTGTTTTTCTTGCCAGACAGCCATCCCTTGCCGCTGTAGTCAATCTTGGATGTATAACCAGACGATGACTGTATGAAAGTGCTGCGATTAAGTTCGACATAGGGCGAGCCAGTCAAAAGGCCTTCTATGTGTAGAGATGGGAGGGTGATGAGATAATCTTCGTCGAATTTGTCAATATGGAGGAGAGCGTGGCCGACTTGGCGTACATCTATCCGCGTCTTGAATGATGCTTTCTGCGCATTGTAGCCTTGTAGCCGCACGCCATGCGCCGAATTCGATATGCAGTATGCAGTGACTGGCGGGTGATGGCTCACTTGCTCGCTGATGAGAGTGGTCTCGCCGGCCGCATCTTGCCATTTTCCCAGGAACAGCTCGCCCAGAAATGGATTCAAAGGCTTCTTTTCGCTTCCGAGCTTTTCGCTACGGCTACTGTATTGCTGCTTGAGGGTTGAAAGAAACCACTTAAGTACAAGCAGCGCGCGCCTTTGTGGATCTTGTTCAGCCGCAGGCGCCACCAGCGCTGACGGGTGTTCTGCCCAGTAAGAAGAGAACTCGGTTAAAGATGTGGTTGATAGGATAAAGGGAGGTGCAGTCATAGAGGACAGGTCGCCATTAAAGGATGCCAGTGACTATCTTCTCATCAATCTAGCTGTACGCCTTGCAAAGAATGGTGTAATATCTCACCTTCACAAAGGTCATCCACGACCCCTTTGCCTGAGGCGGAAGGGCAGACACCTCAGCCATAATGTCCGTAGGTCTTGCGCTATGCCTGTGAGGAAATGAGGGGACTGCAACTAACAAAGCCGGTGAAGAAGACCACTTTGGAGGAAGAGTGCAGGCGCAAATGCGGGCTCAAGCCGTTCCGCAGTTTCGAGCAACGTCATCGCTCCAACCTCTCCACCTGTCTGCACGTCCAAGTAAGAAATATGCTCTATTATTTAAAGGGGAAATGCTTCTTATTCAAAAGTCGCAAAAATGTGATGCTTTGTTCTTCAGGAAACATTCAGAAACATTTTCATTCCATATCAACATCTCCATGGAAGTTGCTCTACATTCTATTTCGCGTTTCTACACAAGCGTCCAATGTCAGCATAGACAAATCGAACATTCAAGTTGATCGTCCATGACCTTGGAAGTTGCCCCTACCATATTCTAGGGGTCTGACCGCAACAGCAGCCAATGGCATGACTAATACCCTGTTGCTCTTCTTGACTGAATAGTTCGCTCAGTATAGAGGCAATACTTCTTGAGCAACGGCACAATCATGATAACTGATGACCGTCCAGCACAATGGGAAGACGTGGCCCTGTCGCGACTCTCAGGATCAGGTCATTATGGCCTCATCCGCAAAGCACCATAATGGCGGAGATTCTGATAAAGAGTAAATTCCAGGATGACTGCGCTGAACTGAAAGTGTTTTGCTTTTCAGCTCTTCTGGCTCATAGCATGTGTATAAAGACAGCGTCTGGTTGCATACGACTCATACATCAAGTCGCAGCCATTAGTGCATGCCTGACAGGAACCTTGACCTCCATCAAAGGCCCGTGGAATGCAGGTTGATAGAAGACCGTGGGGCTTTCCACCTTGTGGTTGAGGATTGCTAAATCAACGCTGCAACCTCGTCACATAGCTTCCAGATATTCATGCTTTGACATAGAGAACCATCTGGTGTTAGCAGGCCTATATCGCGACAAGTAACCTTAACAGATCCCGTCAATAATGGCAATCGAATTCCGATATTGCCTAGCGTTTAGTTGTAGATCGAAAAGTCGTAGAGAAGGCGTCACTCGCTGTCAACGAATGAGCTGGCCAGTCGTCCGAAGACAGGAACTTCCCATCGATCAAGGGTATCAGCTAATCTTGTGTTAGCTTTGATACACTTAGCCTACTAGAAAGTCCATACCATCTTGATAAGCATGCATTGCCAGCCAGCCGATAAGTATAAGGTCGCCAATAAGCATCAATATAGAGATGACCTTGCTGAAGGAGAAGATCAAATGGAATACAAAGATGAAGGTGAACAGCAGGCTACTCTGCCAGGCATGGAAGCGCACATAGTCACTCTTGTGCTCAAAAAGCAGCAGAAATGCACCTCCAGCCGGAGGAAGAAGCAGATAAGCCAGGCAAGCTTCGTAGTCGAGTCTCACTGGCAAGCTGGTTGCGAAGACGTCCATATCTCTGCCCGCCCTCCCCGCGAATCCGCCATTCCCTTGTGAAGACCCTACGCCAACATTGTTTTCAAAGTCTTCCGGAGCTGGCAGCTGGTCCCTATCTGGTCCGAATGGACTTGGCTGGGCTCTACGGGGAGACTGCGGAGTCGGTGACATTGTTCGGGATCCTGGAGGTGGAGGGGACATTGCGCGGACAGTCTCTGGGGAGACATCTTGGTAAGGAGCAAAATTCATATTTTCGGATCTGCTGCGAGCGAGCTCAAGTTGGAGGCGGAGTGCGTAAAGTTTGCTGCCTTCTTTCGCGGAGTTGGTGCCTTGACGGCGCGTCGTCACGCGTTAAACGCCAAGTCGTCCATCTCCATATGACCATCACCCCGAGAGTTTGGGCTTTTGCACCGAAATTTATATTCTGCCTCAAGTACTTTGCATTCCTTGGCTCCAAGCAGCTATGCTCAATACTTCAACAGTCCATGCAAGAGCTGCATACCAAATTCATGTGAGATGACAATATATGTATAGTCAAAGACATGTTTTGTAACCTTGAACACGCATTTCAAGAACGCAACAGCAGCCAACGGACTGCACGGCCACTGGTGAGAAGCAAGCCGGTCTGTATTTACCAAACTTTGATATGCTGCTCTTTACAGAGTCCCCTGGCCCTCATCCGCTTAGCAGACCAAAGGAAGGGCATACTTACGCATGTGTATCATCACCAAGAACTTTGATCAACGTATCTCTATGCCAGATTCATCATGTACTGGGACTTGACAAGTGAATCAAGCATACGGATACATTTCAAGAATATTCATATGCTCATACACTGTGCAAGACTTCTGAAAAGCATGTATACATCTTTGATATCCTATAATGAGGCCGTCTAGGATAGAACAAACGAAAGGCTATACTACACAAAAAGAGTAATCAACCGTGGCTGTCAACATGTACAACAATCAAATCTGAAATGGACGCCAGCCGGATATGATAATTTCTATGTGTACAACGCTGGCCAAGTGTGGCAGATAAGCGGCCATCATATCGCAGATCGAGCAGAGGCTACCCAGACAACCATTCTGTGAATATGGCAATGAATTTGTGAGCTACAGAAGACACCATTGGCGGGAGAGTTCGGATGCGAACAAAATTGGCAGTGCGAAGGACATTTGCAAAACTCCGTCTCTCCGTCACCAGCAGGAATGCCTTGGGCAGCCATGGCCAGATTTTCGTTGCTGACGGCTTACTCTGGGCCTATCATGACGTTCAGCTACCAGCGGGACAGGACCGACTCAAACTTCCATCCTCGAAAGATCGACACCATACACTGACTGCGATGATGAAACACTTGCTCACAGCTGGCCAGCACAGTTGAAGTCAACCAATGCTTCAGCAACGCGAGCGCTCATGGTCTTCTCGCCCTCACGAACCCAGACACGGGGATCGTATTGCTTCTTGTTGGGCTTGTCAGGGCCCTCGGGGTTTCCAACCTGAGTCTTGAGGTAATCAATTTTGTTCGTGATAAAGTCTCGAATACCAGTCAGGTAGGCCCACTGCATGTCGGTGTCCATGTTGACCTTGACTACACCGTAGCTGATGGCATCGAGATATTCCTTCTTGCTAGACCCGGAGCCTCCGTGGAAAACGAGGAAGACTGGCTTGTCGTCCTTGCCGCCAATCTTCTCCTTGACATATTGTTGATGCTTGCTGAGTAGCTCAGGGTGTAGCTTGACGTTTCCAGGCTTGTACACGCCGTGCACGTTTCCAAAGCCTGCAGCGATGGAGAAATATGGAGAAATGGGCGAGAGGGTGCTGAAGATGTTGTAAATGTCCTCAGGCTGGGTGTACAGCGAGTTGTTGTCCACATCCTCATTGTTGACACCATCCTCCTCGCCTCCAGTGATTCCAATTTCCTTGCAGAAGAGTTAGCATACGCAAATAAAAGCTTCATAGCAACACCGTACCATTTCCAGCCACTGTTTCATTGGCGCCATGCGCTTGAGGTATTTGGCCGTTGTCTGGATGTTGAAGTCAACCTCCTCCTCTGAGAGATCGATCATGTGAGAGCTGTATAGCGGCTCGCCGTGTTCCTTGAAATGCCGTTCATCCTCATCAAGCATGCCGTCGAACCAAGGAAGGAGCTTCTTCGCACAGTGGTCGGTGTGAAGGACCACGGGAATGCCATAGGATGGAGCAAGCGCACGAATGAAGTGAGCCGCAGCGATAGCGCCAGCAATGGAAGCTTCCTGGTTGCCGTTCTTGACACCCTTGCCGGCAAAGTATGCTGCACCGCCTTGAGACAGCTGGAGGATGATTGGAGAGCTCTTGTCTCGAGCTGCCTCCAGAGCAGCCACAGCAGTAGAGGAAGACGTCACATTGATAGCGGGAATGGCAAACTGCTTCTCCTGGGCGTATTTGAAGAGCTTGGTGACATCGTCGCCGTAGATAACACCTTCCTTGCGTGAAAGAACGTCTTTGGCACCCATGACTGTTGTCTTTTGAAGTGAATCTGAATAAATGCTATGATGTGCTCCGCGATAAGGTCACTGTTGATTGTTGATTGTAGAAGAGAGGAAAGATTCGGGTTACAAGAAAAGTTCAAATGGTGGGGCACCACCCCGCTCCAAGGAAAAATTGACACCACGGATCGAGCCCAGCTATAAACTTTGACTTCAACATGAGGATCCAATCGTTGACAAGTTTCGAAATACACGAATCAGGATAGAATTGATCTACAAGTATGAGTCGTAAAGGTAGAGTGCAAAGTAAGCGTTATACAGTGTCACTTATAAAGTTTGCTGTTGTGAGAAATACTATGTGCAAAGGTGACAAGATGAACAATCCAGACGGATGAGAGGGCGAACATGAACTGGGAGACTAGTATACATATAGTACATAATGCTGACAAAGGGTGCACCTTTTTGTGACGGTAGTTGAACAGTGCGCCTATCGCTGACTTGTACCCATACCATTGTCAATGCTTTCTCACCAGAGGCAGCCGCTACCTTGCCTAGTCACTAGGGGAGCTGTCTACTGAGACTGATGGGCCAGCTTCTGGGCGTGGTGCATTATTGACTTCCTCCGCATCGTCCGGTAGTATTCGGACTGATCTTCGTATCAGCTCCTCATGGCCTTTGATACGAATCTCGTATTCGAACTCTCCGAGCTTCTTCAATCTCAAGGCCTCTGACGCCGAGCCTGCCACATTGACAAATCTAATGTCTTCATCAGGTAACACAACCAAGCCTTGCATACCGCGAACCTGCAGCAGAGCTCTGATGGCCAGGTTGACATCTGCTGTGGAAACTGACCCGTATATATTATCTGGAGATTGACGCGGCGACTGCCCTGGTGGTGGTGCGGCTTCATTGGCCTCTTCGGCCTTGGATTGAGATTGCCTCGGTGCATTGCGCGTGTTGGCATCGGCAATAGGTGTGCGATAAAAGTCGAGTGTGGGAGGAATGGCGTCCGAGAGAAGCTCAAAAGCATCCGCAGGCTAAGACGTGTTAGGGAGAGGAGGGTAATCTGGGTGGAGAACTTGCCCTGACTGTTCTAAGATCGAACTTGGGAACATATGGAGCTTCGTCTGCTATCCTTGAATTCTTTGATCGTGCATCCGAGAAAGCTCGCCCAAATGTTGCATCTCGCTCCGCGACAACACCATCTCTCTTCATCTGCATTCTTTCTGCCGGAGTGATATAATCTGCAATGCGCTGCGGATAGTAATAATTGCGCATCTGTCCGAAGGGCAGTGGCACAATTGAGCCTACTTGAGGTGAGATGAAGTCGACCGATGAGCAAATGAAAAATCATTCTGACCTTTGCGGCCATATTCTGGCAAGTCTTGCCTAAGTTTGACGGCAATGGTGGTGGCCTTCTTCCCAATCTTGCTCTTTCTCCTGACTTGCTGATGGCCAAAACTTCGACTGGCAAGAGATGCCCGGTTCAATTGACGAATACATCCTGCACAAACCGTGCTTGATTCCAATGTAACGCCTGAAAACATGGCTAAGACTGCGCCAGTTGCCTTTGTTTGGGCTACATTCAATGCTTTCATTACCGTAGAGGTTGCTATGTTGATTAGCCAAAATTTGGGTCTTGGCGGACCCTCGTAGGTCAGGTCAGAATGCATGCTCAGCTCATTCACAGTAACTTCAACTCTTGAGACAGGCACGTGTAAGACTCACTCTCATGATGGAGCTTGTACGTAGCTGCAGTCATTCAGATGCAAGACGTCTGTGTCGTGAATGTCGCCGTCAGCTTTGAAAATTAAAAAATATCAGTACTGGCTTCAAGATGCCCGAGAAGCCCTTGACTGTGGCTTCTTACGCCGCTGGCGCTTCCCTTGCTGCAATCACTTTGGTTTACATCTTTGGGCCAACCTTTTTCCTCGATGATCAAAGCCAGATTTCTCGCAAGCAGGGCGTAGTTGGTCTTTTCAATCCTGCCAACGACTGCTTTATCAATTCGATTCTTCAAGCTCTTGCTGGGCTTGGAGATTTGAGGGTTTATCTCATACAGGAGCTTTACAAAAGACAAAAAGGTGGAAAGGACCTCTATCAAGCTCCCTCTAAGACGGAGGGTGGCATTCAGTTCTCTCCAGGTCAGCTTCGAAAACTCCAAGGTCTACTGGATGCCACTGCCACGCAAGCCCTTAAGAACATGCTTGACAAGCTCAATGAGCGACCCCTTTACACAAAGACTATTTCAGCTGGGCCCTTTATTTACAGCTTGGAGCAGGCATTTAATAATCGTCTAAATAGGCAGCAGCAAGATGCTCAGGAACTGCTTCAATTGATTCTGGAACGTCTCGATGATGAATACGAAGCAGGGCTGAAAGCAAGGCAAATGGAAGCACGAGCTCGTTTAATCGAGTCTAGCAACGATAATGCTACGGCATCAGAAAGCGTTCCTGATGGCATTCACTCTCTCCCGCCAGAGGAATCAGGATTTCCCTTCCAGGGCAGGACCGAAACTATCATTGAATGCCAGACTTGCCGGTTCACACCCAAATCAAATGCATCGAAATTCTTCACGCTCACACTCAATGTGCCGCAGTCATCCTCTACCACATTGGATGCCTGCTTCGATGGATTAACAAAGCAGGAATTTATAGATGATTATTGCTGTGATAGGTGTAGGCTTACCCACGCCATCGCCCTAAAGACCGCTGCCCTGGCGCGGACCAACTCTAATTCGGAGAAAGAAGGCCTTGCTTCAGATATTGCGGCGCTTGAGGAAGCTGTGCGTTCTGACCCCGAGAAGCCTCCAGATGGCATTGACCTGCCAGATATGAAAACAGTACCGCGACGTCGCATATCGAAACATACCCGGTTTTCTCAGTATCCTCGGACTCTCGTTATCCACCTCTCGAGGTCCATTTATGCACCCAGCTCTTTTTCGCAAAAGAACACATCCCGTGTAACGTTCCCTGAGCATCTTGTGCTTGGAAATCTCAGCGACCACGGGCTAGGCTTGGGGAATGGACGACAGAAGTACAGGCTACTAGCGTTGGTTACGCACCACGGAGGGCATAACAGTGGGCATTACGAGACCTTTAGAAGGCAGGTTATCGACACGCCTGGGCTACGTCCGAAGAGCCTTGATCCAGAGCGCCGGGGCTCTGTTCGCACAGCCGAGCAGCAGGCCCCCAATCCACCATCTACGCTACAGGAGGAAACCCTGTCTTCGGCAGCCGAGACAGATCTGAAGACATCTGTTGATGTCCAATCGAAGAAAGAGGACCCAAGTCTCATTCTCTCTGATACAGCTTCTCCGCTACCACTGGAGATGGCATCAAAGCCTCTGGCGCCCCAATCATCAGTTTCTCTGGCACAAGAAACAAGGGAAAGATCTCAGCGTGAAGCAAGACGGAAGAAGAAGCGGGAGGCCGACAAGTGGTGGCGCATGTCCGATGAGAAGATCAAAGAATGCCGGACGAGTGCAGTGCTAAGCATGCAACGAGACGCGTATCTGCTGTTCTACGAACTCGACGAATAATAGCTCTTCTTATATGGAGATCAGACTAACAAGATGATTATAGGTCAGCGGACATAACATGTATATGCATATATAGAGATATAGACCGACATTATTGATTTTGAGCTCTGCATAGCTTTTTCTTGGTTCTATGCTCTCAGCAGAACTCTTATTAGAAGCTAGGTTGTATGTTGACTTGGGTAATGCACTTTGAATACAAATGTTTAGGAAAGGGTATGCTACTGTGCAGGAAAGGACCTCAGACATCACCATGATAGCCAGAAACGGACGATGCTCATTTAATGATACGTGGTCAAAAGGCGTTTCTTTTCCTTTGATTATAAAGCAGAGCATCGAGAATGGGCAAATGCGTGATCAAATTTCGATCAGCCCTTGCTTGAAAGATACTGCGTTGCAGAGGTTAGGTAGTAAGCATTTCAGAATCTGCAACTGCACGTCTGCTTATAGTCCTCGAATTCTGACTTGCACTGTATTACGTGAAATTGAAACCAATAAAGGCCTACAGGACTTTGCGTAACTCAGCTGGTCACATTGCGAATGTTATTCTACTTTTTTTTTTTAAGCAATCTGACAGTAACACATAACTTGGTAGTGATGTGCATCATCCCATACAGCTCTTTCACAGGTGCAACCAGCCAATGGCCTCTGATTCGAGTAAATCCCTCCGCCGGAACTCACTTTTGATCCTCTTCAGGAACTATACTGTCTGCGGGTGTGGCTCCTGAAATAATGTTTGCCGCCGCGGGCAAATTAGACAGTTCCTTTTGTTTCTCGGCTTCGGCGCTTGCATCCAACAAGATTGGAGTGGCCGGGTCTCTCGAATCTGCTTTTGACGGCACAGCTGAAAGTATTCCCAAGTCCTCCCTTCCATCCCCAGTTACCGCTGAAGAGGATGAAGGAGCTAATTGAGGCGTTGATGCATCAGGAGCGAGCACGGGCGCACTTGAAAGCTTGGCAGCAGAAGTGCTATGTTCTGGAACATCTCCTGGATGCCCAATGCGCTGCACTTCGAAAGCCTCGAGATCAGATTCTGTCTGTTTCTGTGGCTGAGCAGAGGTCAGATTGGCGGCGTCTTCTTGAGGCAATTTCGCAGTGACCTGGGGCTGCTGTGCGCTTCTAGAACCAACAACCAAGTCCATCTGAGGTGATATGGACCACACCGGCACAGCAGAAAACAACGAAAGACTACTCGAAGTATCTGATGGCGTGGCAGCCGGTTTCCTTCGTGCAGGCCCACGTGCACGAGCTTTGCGGGCATCTGCAAGTGGGACCGCGTCTTCCTCGGCGACGTTGGACGGTGCCTCCTCAGGTTTGGGTGGCGCCTTGGGGCCAATTTGGAGCCGACTGTTGAGATCATCCATAAAAGAGGATTTGATGGAGGAAAATTTAGCATTGGCTCCGCTAGGCCGTGCTGGAACGACTGGTTTGGTCTTCTGGGGAACATTCTGATCGGTATCCCCATCTGGAGCGGCCGCCCGCTCAACTACCTTTGGTTTAGGGCGCTCAGGTACAGAAGGACCCGGAGGCGATATCTGCTTGGAGAGCCCTGTAGGACGTGGAGGAATGCTTGGGTGGGCCTTGACAGGCCTGGCAGGCACAGCTGGCTTTTCTACCGCAGGAGCACGAGGCTCCTGCTCTTCCTCCACTGTGGTTGTGTACATTTGACTGTCAGGTGTATCTTCCCATATATCTGAGCTGGGAAATCGATGGCGCATGCCAGGCCTGCTCGTTGTCACATCGGCTTGGACTGCTGAATTGAGCTTTGGCTTGGGCAAAGTTGCTTCACCTCGACGAAGGGTCTCTTTTTCGGGACTTTCGAAGAGCGCCGAAGCTGGGGCGCTCCTCACAGACTTCTGACCAGCCGGCTCCTCTGGAGTGTCAACCGTCGTCTCAAGACGAAGGCTATCAGGTGTATCTTCCCAGATGTCCCGGCTGGGAAATCTATGCTCAAGTTCTGGTCGCCTCAGCCTATCAGCCGCTGTCTTTGGCTTTCTGATCGGCTGGCTCTCATCGTCCTCGAAAAGAGGCTCGAACTCCTCAATTTCTTCAAGTGGAGTGCCGCTGCCCTCATCGTGGGAGATGAATCTTGATAACCCGCTAGTGCCATGAATGCTGGACGGCCTGCTGCCCTCGTTGCGGCTTCTGCTCCGGCTGTGGCTGCGGTATCCTTTCTCATATTTCGGGATACCACGCTCATCAAGTCCCGAAAAGTAGTCCTCATCATGAGCATGTTTCTCCGCTTCTGGAGAAATAGCTGGAGTGAGCCAAGCCCGGGGATTCTTGGCGGTTTCGTCAGATGCAAGAATAGGGGTTTGACTTCCGCTTCCTTGATTCCGATCCCCGCGCTCATCAGCTCGAGGACCAAGATCTGAAGCGTTGTAGTCATACGAACTGCTGCTATATTTCTCTCCGTAATGGAGAGGAGCATCAGCGCGTACACCCTCGTCTTCACTATCAAGAGCATTTGAAGTGCTCAGTGCTTGTTCCGCAAAATTGGCTTGGCGTAGCGGAGATTCTGCAAAAGTTCCAGAGCCAGAGCGAGACTCGATCCTCGAATCTGTCTTTGAAAGCCCCGCTGGCTTGGGTGAGCTTGAGCGAGAGGCATACTTCTCAGAAGCTAGGTAACCAATCTGCTCAGATGGCGTGCCGATCGGGTTGATTGTCACTCCTGCTATGCAATCAGCTATTGTCCTTTCTGTTTAAGGGTTAGACTTGTTACCTGAGCCGTTCATCCGATCACCGCTATCTCTGACTAATTTGTTGAGCTGCTCGCTGCTCATGGTCCAATCATGAGGCTCTGGGCGAACGGCGGGTCCATAGGCGCCATGTTCTTCTTTGTGAGCCTCTTCTGGATGCTTCTCATACCAGGATTTTTCAAATTGGTCCTGTGGGCCCACGCCATGACCGTGAAGGCCATAGCTGCCGGGGGGAACGTGGAACTGAGCACTCTTGCGACGACCGCTGGTGGATCCCGAAGTAACGGGGCGGGAGCCATTGTTGAAGAAACCCACACCAGACGCTGGTGTGCCGGACCCAGGGCCTGGAGTTGGGGCCTGAACGTCTCCCGCATTTGGGTACATGGGAACTCTGACACCTATCTCAGGAATGTCCGTCTCCCAAGGCTTATGCTCCGCAGATGAACCTGGCCTTTCTCTGGACACCGAGGAAGGAGGTCGGTCTATAATCGACCTTGGTCGGCTGCCTGGCGCTGAGTTTCCTCCGATGGGATAGTCGAGGCGAGCGGCCTCGGCAAGGCGACTGGTCGAGCCAGCACCTGTAGAGGCCTTGGGAGCGTGGAGGGGTAGGTCGCTGGAGACTTCGCTTGTAGTGTTTGGGGCCGGTAAGCCATGCACATCGTGTAATGTCTCCATGGCACGCGACTCCTCGAGCGAAGCGTATTCCGTTCCCTCCTGACCGATCAAGGGCAGCGAGGCCACGCTGGGAGGACGACGTAGCGCACCAGAGCCATCAGAGAGTCTGTTACTGCTAGGCTGTTGCGTGGGAGCTTGAAATGGAGAATCATTCAAAGGGGATGGCGCAAAGTTTTCACGATCTCGCGAGAGCGAACGCTCAAACTTGCGCGTTGGCCGGGGCGGGACTTTTGGGTCGTCAAGAGCCGCCGGAGGCTGGGGAGAGCGCGAAGGACGCTGAGGGATCACGGGTTGTGACATGTTTAGAGGGATAACTTGTAAGTTTCTCAACAACGAAGCTAAGTCAAACGTCAGCTAATCACTCATTGCAGCGACGAAGTAAAGGTTTGCAGAACAATGTAGTTGAGGCGAGAACCTTATGATACGTTTTCAGAAAGGTATATTACACATTCGATCAAGGGGGAAAGGTATTGAAGTCTGAGTGAGAATACAAAGGGCATTACATGCAGGAGGACGGAATGTCATTGAGCAGACATAGCTTACCCTCGACTGAGTGAGTGGACTGAAGCCTGTTGAAGATGAGAACGCTGCACACGGCGGGCTACGACGTTGGGCTATCGCATCGGAACAATGGTTTGGAAAGACCTGAAAACGTAGAATTCTTCTATTGTGGGGTTGACGAGAAGTCGAAAGAGAAAGAGGCTTCAGCAGATGGGCGATGACGACCCGCTAACCTAGCAGAGCAGAGTCTTGGCAGCGAGGCCGTGCCATCTGGGCTAGTCAGTTGACAATGGCTCCGAAGCCATTGGATCAAAGCGGTTGAAGCGCATTGGCCGTGCTGCGCCTAATAGGTGAAAATGCCTCACCCGTTTGCGAGTTAGCTTCAATCCGATGCACATGCTTCGAGATGGATTTCTGGATCAATCAATCGAGCTCATGTCTGCAGGTGTTGGCCGCCTTGGACTGGTCTTGTGACATGCACAAGTTTCGCACAATGGCGTAAGCCATGAAAACCTGCTGGCAGACGCAAGCCATGCCGCCTAGCCCCGAGCGGCATTTGTTCCCCCATCGTCTTTCCCCTGCGAATTGCTCAGATTCACCTATGTCTGCTCTCTAGGCCTACGAGCCGAGCATGAGTTTCGCCTCGACCAATGTTGCGCGCAGCCTCTTTACAGAATTCAGGAAAATCTAGAGCCATAATTTTGCAGGACGTCGTTAAATATAACTTCAACATCAACCGAAACATCTATGAATATTACGTCGTTGCAAAGAATACTGCAACCAGTGAGCGCTTTTGAGCGAGGGCAGACTCTTTGGATGGAAATTCTCTTTAATTGCAACACCCTTTGAGCTTAGAGAAAAGCAATGGGAAACGTATCAGACTTGCGGCTGCGGCACCCAATTCAGAGATCGAACGCAATGGCGCTTGTTTGTGAGTTCAGCAAGCGTGACATTGCTGCAATTCATTCCCAAACGCGAAGAGACGCCTCACTCATGCAGCTCGTCATACTCCAAGCCTTTAGTGTGAAGTTTGGTCCCATGGAGCAATGCGCCGCGTCCTGAAATTGTCACATTAATTATACATAGCTGAATAGTTTGTTTTCATCCCGAGAATTGGCGTAGAATGCCTGAGCAATTCGTATTGATGGATTTCACGCGAAGCAAAGAGCCATTCGTCCTCATTTCCACTTGATGTGTCCCGGAAACCTCGTTGAATCTTGCCTGGATCCGATATTGACCCTACACAATCATCTGAGCCACACCTTGTCCTCCTAGTGTTTTGCTTCCCACGAAGCCTTGCCCCTTGAGTCCGGCCAAAGCGTAAAAGAAGGCAGTGATCAAGAGAACAATGGCAGCCGCAAGCAAGCTGGTAGCGCGCCCAGTGACCAGGGTCAGCCATTGCACAATGCTCATGATCAGATATATCGCCGCGCGCATGTAATTGGTCTCAAAGCGACGGATAAAGGTATCGAATTTGGCAGAAGTAGGACATATTCGGAGGAGCAGAGGTATCTCGATGAATAGAATAATGGGAGCGGACGCTCTTCGATCAGGTTAGTTCCGAGACTTTGCGCAGGGCAGTAACATTGACTTACAGGCAGATGATGCTGAATACTATGATGATTGGGTGGTTGATGATGTTTGCTATCCCGAGCGCAAAGCACAAGATCATGGACAGGACACCAGCCCTTTACTGAGGTTAGGAAGGTTGCAAATCTTCACAGCAATGGTGAATCTTGGAATGATTGAATCATCTTACCACTGCCCATAGATGCCTTATAAGAGGTTAGTAAAGCACAGCTGGGGACTAGCTACACATTGTGAGCTTACTGAAATTTCGCGACTGAAACTCTTCCTTGAGAGTCATGATGTTTTTGCTGCGCGTTCTTGGAAGGTGTAAGACCTTGCGAAGTGTCGAGAGCAATTGGGACTGGCACGGCCCTGGTGCTTTGGGAGAGCTGCCTACTCAACTGTGTTTAGTTGAGAGCGCGTTGGTGGGAGACGATACTAGTTGCACGACAATGGCGCGGGACTAGAGCAGAAAAGTAATTAGACCAAAAAAAAAGTGGTACTGTTGAACTTGATATTGGGCTTTGTCAGGCTGAGAGGATGTTGGAGATTTTGATAAAGCGATTATAAGACAGTTGTTCCTGCCTGCCTAATGAGAGCGCGCATGCGTCTCCTGGTGGCTGAGCTCTTGGCGTGGCGCATGCGGTCTGCTGGTTCTGAGATTATATTTACAGTATTCTTTGAGCGCAACAAAACATTTTCGCCTATTGACGTGGACGCTATTTCTATTCTATGCGCCTATGACACTAGAAGTATGATCGATGGCAATCACAAGTACTACATGGAAATAGTTTTTGCGGCAGACCGGCCAGTGCCACATGGCATTGTGAATTCATAGGACGCTGTAACGAATGAGCGTTTTGGATTGCCGGAACACCCTGCTGAGCGTAAACAACTCACTGATTGCAGTGTTCTTTGTACCTACGCTTGAAAACCCCATCGAGGATGAGGAAGGGTCAAGACAATAATGTTTTAAGATTTTTTTTCTTCTGAATGTACCTATGCGGCAGGATAGACAAGCCTGAAGATGTCGTTATAGACGTAGTAACTGCCCGACTCGGGAAGAAGCTGGAAAGTCTGGGTATAGCTCATTGGCCTCTCCTGTCCATCAACCTGAAGGACGCTGCATGTCAGTACCTGAATCTCTTTATGTGGGTGCTCGCGGCCTATGACGAACCTGTAGCGCTCCGGAAACTAAAACGAGAATACCGCCGTCTTTGGATGATGGCTGAGCGTCTTTCATCTCGACCTTATGGACAACTTGTCTGAAAGGTAGTTCCTGCCATTCCAGTCAATAACTGCCTCTCGTCATGCTCGTGCATCGACAGATATGCACATGTCGCAGTATGAACCCACCACAAGCTTCTTGACAATGTTGGCTGCGCCGACAAATTGCTCGCCTTCAAAGGTCAGCATGGAATTGTCGCGCTAGGCTGTATTAGCAGACTGGGCCTCTTTGTACTTGTATGCGAGCGCTTACGTAGAGTGGTGCGAGGTTGTTTCTGTCACTGTCGAAGGTCTGATAGTAGAACGAGCAGAATTGCTCTTGTTGAGCGTCAGTCGGAACCCAGGCTTGCTAAAGAGGTTGCGCTTTGGTAGAGGAGGAGATTTTATTTCTGCATTGCGTGACACGTACCTGCGACAGCAGCGAAGTCTGTTCAAACGCGTTAATATGCTTTCTGTTCTGTAGTGGGTGTACACCTGGACTTGCCTGCCATGATGCGCGCTCTTTCTCGACCCAAAGAAAGGATAGACAGGCGAACGTCACCTCGCTTCGCAGATTGTTGTGGCAACTAGCGCTATAAAGGGGAGTACAGGATGCTGCGGTCTCTAGAAAGCAGTTCGTGTTTGTCAAGTGGCAGGCGGGGTTCTTGGTCTGCGAATGCCAAGCCTGATAACTTCAGTCGACGTCCTGTAGATCCGACTCCATTTTCGCTGTTTGTTCCTTGAGGGCGCCCAACAGGATGAGCTTGTTTCTTATGACATGTAAGTCTAGACATTCTTCAACATCTGGAAATGCACCGTCCTTGTGATGACCTTTTCTTCAAACGATAACTTCTGATGTACACTGAAGTAATAAACAAAATTCAAGCTCAACAGTCTGACCCTACCTCCTTATGCCTAATTGTTCCGCGCAGTCTTTTCGGATTGTAGACTGACTTATGATAGATCTATTGAAACATCGTGCTCGAAACTATCGCTCATGATCCACCTTACGCGTCGATATCCCTGTCTTGGGATAACACTCTTATGCACCAGCCACATTTGTTGCTAAGTTATATAGGATCGAAGAATGTACTCCAATCCTGACCAAGCACTTGATCCCACTGAGTTCATCTAGGAATGAGTGAACCCAAAATAAACAATTCTCAGGAGTCGAGTCAATGGCGTTTCTCTTATTAGCCCTCCTTTATTTGGAAAGCCAAGTCTTTGTGAGGTACTGGCATTCCATCCATCAGAGTTCTGCTACAAAGCTGCTACAACCGTCATGTCGAGAAAAGAGCCCTCGCAGGTTGGTGCACTTTTTAGTGGCAAAATGTGATAATGTTGTCACTGCACACAAGGAAACTGTGGTGGGACGGCGAAGTGCTGTCTTCCAATTGAAAACCCGAAGCTGTTGCGTCAGATAAGTTCACGGAAGCCCAAGTCTCCATACCCATAGATTTTCAAACGCATTCAAAGGTCGGAACAATTGCAAGCGTGTCTCAGATTGTCACATCATTTTTCAACGAAGACAAAGGTGTGATCAATCTTGCTTTACACGGATAGTACTTGCAATGTCAACGCCATTCGAAATGAGGCAAGAAGTGGTTTATAATGACCATGGGCAACCAAGGTGTATGTCTATGATTCTATTTTGTCCTCTACAACTTCATACATAGGCCCAATTATCTTGGCAACCGCCTCTGCACTCGTGAACAGTATGCCACCACTAAATACGGTTCGTCCTAGACGCATTATGGTCCCTCTCCAGAATCCTCGGATACCGTCGTCGAGTAATATCGTCTTTATTGCCTCCATTGTTGTTGTGGCCTTTGCACTTTGACTACGCGTCTTTATAGTGTCAAATGGTTGCGTACACAGTGTCGTAATGATGCCAGCCATTGCACCGTTGCCGAATGTAACCAACGTGTTATCTTGTGGCCAGCCTCGCTTCGCCTCAAAGTCTTTGATGATGTTGTAGCTGCCCATCCGAAAACTGGTCGCGCTCGCTTGCTTGAGCGTCGTGCCCGCAAATCCTCTGTACAAGCCGAGCCACCCATCCTCGGCGATGATTGTCTTGACGGCATGCATGGACGACGTGAACCTCTTGGTGGATGCATCCCGTGCATCATCAATCAAGGCCGTTTTGATGCGTTCTGTTGGCGTGACAGCCGCCACACTTGCCACCACCCCTGCGCTCATGCCCGCAAGCATGCTACGCATAGGGCTCAGAGTTCCATCTTCGGGATCTTTGAATGCATTTTTGACGCTATCGAAGGTGAGGAACCGGACGCCGTCCTTGGCTACACTGCCAACGATGAGCGCACCGCAACCTTTGTAGAGAGCGCGCAGACCCTCTTTGCGGTAGACATCGGCGACAATCTTAAAAGGGTTGCGTGGCTGTTTGGCGCCTGGAACATTTGATCGCAGCTGCACGCGCGTCTTTGCAAATTCAAAAGGGTATGTCGATGCGGCCTCAATGCCGCCTGCAACACCACCAGATATGAGCGATACAACTGGTGGTGTTGCTTTGTGTTTGTCAGGCATGCTGTCGGCAGCTGAACGACAGTTTGTCGTTTATTTCCTTTTATCGCAGCATATTGAATTCGTCCACTATACAAGATGTTTGGACGGATTGTTCGATCTTCTAAGGGGCGTGACTATCCCTTGTATGGGAAATGCCGTTTCGGCATGAACCGGCGGCTTTGACGAAGCGCTATATCCCGCGAGAAACTAATTGCACTCAGGATTGCTCCAACGAGACTTTTCTGTTCAAATCAAAGCGTTCGTAGTTTTTCAACCTTTTCCCTTACAGAATGAACCTTCAAGACCTGTACACAAGTTCGCTTGAATCATGATGCCTCCTGTTCTATACAAAATATCGACAAACCAAATGCTACACCTTATGCGGATAACCTACAACCAGTTTCTCTGCAGCATGCGCCAGAATGTTTGCTACTCTGTCAATCCATACCTGTGCGCCTTCCCAATCACCTTCTTCGATACGGTCTCTGATGGCGGGAAAATTCGTCTCGCCGTAGCCATTCCATTTTGAAGGGCCGACTATCAAGTGCTTGTATTGTTCTCTTCCAGGTATTCCGCCTTCACCTCTCCCTTCATCTTCACTTGGCAGGTCCAGAAGATGGCTCTCAAATTCCAGCATTCGTGAATTATGGGACACACGGCGGATGGATGTGGTCTGACTCTCCATGCCACTGTGAGCAATGATATCCTGGCGCCAATTTTCTTCCCACATCATAAAAGCCGATGCGCTCTTTAGAAATGTCGTGCTCGCATCGTGGAGACTCTTGAAGTCGAGCGATGGTTTGGGTTGGTCGCTATGAATGGCTGACCATCGATTGACCTCGCCATTTGCGTCCTCTTCGAGCTGTTGGACGTACCTGTTAACATCCTGTGAATATTGCTCGAAATCATATGGCACAATAGGCTCATCAGCGATTTCTAGGATCAGAAGCACCCAGATCTGAGCTAACGCCTCGTGATAGGAGAATCCTGGGTCTCCCAGCGTTTCCATCCACTGCATGCTTTCGTAGCACGAATGAGAGGGAAAGGAATAAGGCTCTCCTCTGAACCCGAAATCTAGGGAAGTCGTTCCAGCAATATTTTGAAAGGCAACATAGTCGCTGCCCACCCCCAAGCCGCCCAACGTAGCTCCAGTTTCGTTCCATTGCTGACGAAGTGTATCATTGCCGTTAGGAATGCTAACACGGTCGAGGACCCGCCAAATCGCGGATGCAAATAGTGGCGACCCAGATGCTTCAAAGTTCTCGCCTGCCACGCCAACATCAACATTGAGATAGGCAAGACCATATTGCCGAAGCGAGCCAAGTCGGTCTTCGACATGCTCTGTGGAGCCGATGAGGTTGTATTCCTTGCCGTCCCATGAAGCGAACACAATCGAGCGCCGGGGCCGCCAGTCCAGCTCCAAGAGCTTGCCAAATATACGGACGACTTCCATAAACACCGCCGTTCCAGAGCCAGGGTCGACGGAGCCAAAACACCAGGCATCACGGTGGTTGCCCACGTAGACCTGCTTTTGGAAGTCTTCATACCCATCGATCCGTCCAATAACATTACGGACAGGCTGCTGCTCAACTTCATCCTGAAGGTTCTTCAGGTTCACGACTGGAGACGCCGAGGCACCGTCGCCAGTCCAATATTCGATCTCGGGAATGCCGCCCACCCATTCGTCAGGAACCTTTGAACCAGCTTTCTGACTCTGAAGAGAACTCAAAAGGACCTTTGCGTCTCGCCAGCTCAAAGGCATGCTCGGAATATTGACAAGGCCGGTCGTGTCGTCTACAGCAAGCCTTTGTGCATCGTGAGTGCTTGCCCAACCAGGGGTCAAAACATCTCCGATCAACCAACTCGTGAGTGAGACTGCCCCTCTCTGGACGCTGTCCTCAGGTCGCCAAGGTCCATCAGGGTAGACCGCGCCTTTGACAAAGCCGTCTTCAGCAGGGTCAGAGTAGATGATGCACCCTGCAGCACCTGCTAATTCGGCTGCTTTGACCTTCAAAGCTCGATCGCGCTGCGTGCCATGATATCGCACCAGCACAATCGAGCCGTTGAGCCTCACATCGTGCTCCGAAAGCCACTTAAAGTCATCCCTTGACCCATAGTTGGCATAGATAAGAGGGCCAGTAACATCGGCAGACTTTGAATGCCCGTGAAATGCCAAAGTTTGGTGGCTATCGCTCTCCGAGTCTACCGCATCCTCTTCTAATATTGCCTCCCACTCCAGCCCTGGTGGCTCGACAATTGCCACTCGACGGCCATCAGCTGTGGGATAATTTAGGTAGGCATAGTAATCCTCATGGAAAACATTATTCAGACCTGCTGAACGAAAGTGGTCCTCAACATATTGAGCCAAGAAAAAGTCGCCTTTTGTGCCGGCGATGTGGTCGTCGTAAGAAAACTCTCTGAGATACGCTTCGATTTTGCTTCGGTCTACTGCACCTTGAACGAAAGACCTTACTGACTCTGGAGCGAACTGCTGGCCCATCAAAGTTCGTGTGGATCCAAATATCTTGAGTGCTACTAGTGAGTAGACTGCCCCAGTAAGAATCATCAGTCCAACGATGCGCGCGATTATGGGCCAAGACGGCTTGTATTCGCTGTTGGCGTAGAAATGGAAGGACGGCATCCGTTCGCGAATCGTCTCAAGCCAGGGTATTCGGACAGTTGGGAGGTGCAACGATGACAACGTGTTGCTCAGGCTCTGCAAACTTTTGTGGAGGCGACTGCGCATGCGCGCCCGCTGTTGCGCCCTGCGATCTCCATCCGGATCTGTGACTTCCATCTGTTCCATGTCTTGTCTCAAGGCCTCCTCTTCCTCGCTGTCCATCCCTAACGATGTGACAGTGTCATAGCTGTCTCTGGCAGACTCTGCTCGAGGAGGCTGGTAATTTGTCCTCGAAGGCACGGGGTGTGGCAATGAAGTCTGCCCAAGCAGACCTTGCCTTTCAACCTCTGCATTTCCATTGTTCGACCTATGGAAGGATTGGGAAGATTCGGGTCGTGACGATGTTGCTTCTTCGTAGGTGGGTATTGGCAATCGATCGTACTTGTGCTCATCGTCGTCCTCCATCATCGTTGCAGCCAAAATTGACGCGAATTTGACTCTCTCACTATGAGCTTGGACCCATTTCTGACGAGGTCCCTGTGGCCTCACGCATGAGGCTGGTGTCCAGGGCTGATGGACAGCCTTCGGGTAGACGTCTTCAAAGGCGAGAGATAGGCGAACAAGCAAATCTTGATGGACTGAATCGCGGTATGTATGCAAATGGCTTGTTTGAGTTGCAGAAAGAGATCAGGACAGGCGCTGGGAGCGCAAGGGGAGCGGCCTGGCTACTCCGCGGTCGTCACTTGCCAAGCTCAGCCAAATGCGGCCATTCCGTTGTATCAGAACACTGTTGTAACTAATTCGAATACAGATGCCGAATAACGTCTTCTTTCAACCTTCAGCCTCTGGGCTGCGATTGTAATGCCGCCATCAAATGGAGTGAAACAATTCCCCGACCTCTCAAATAAACTGGCTGCTCCTAAGAAAGGCACGGTCTTTGAGCGCCAGAAGCAAGAAGCAGAAGCAAAACGTCTTCGCGAGGAGGCAGAGACAGCTGCAGTCTACGATGACTTTGTCAAGAGTTTTGAAGACGATGATGCAAGCAGTGTGCGCGACAATTCTTCTGGCTTAACTGCTCTCAGAGCAGGACCAAAGACAGGAGCTAATCGGCATTTTGTCCCAACCTCCAAAAAAAGTGGACCTGGAAGCTTGGGACCTTCACCTTCACTGGCGGTAAAGAGGAACTTCGATGGATCCAGTAGCTCACGGCAAAATGCAAGAAGCCTTCTTCAATCTGAAGATACGCCATTCCGTCAGTCGGATGAAGAAGACGAGCACCTGACGTCGAGGGCAGCAGAACGGGCTGTAGCAAGACCCACCATTCAGATGTCGTCGTTACCACCTGGCATCTCTCCAGCTGTCATCCGAAGTCTACTTCCAGATGGTCTCGTGGTTGATGATGTCCGCGTTTTGCGTTCAACAGGAAATGCTACAGACCGCAAGTCTGACTCTGCCATCATCACCTTTGCAAACGACACTGCAGCCTCCAGCATAGATGCCGCAGTATCCAGCCTACAAAACCGTTATTTGGAGCGCGGTTTCCATCTGTCTCTGTCGAGGCATCTCTCTTCGGCCACTCTGTCTGCTTCAGGGGACACGGGCGCAGGCTTTTCGTCTACTGCACTGCCGTTCGGTGCCAAGATAGTACAGCCCTCAAACTCCTTGTCTCTTCGAAATGCCGCCCCTCCCCCGTCACATAGTGGTCGGTTCGCGCCACCATCATCGTACTCGTCGTCTAGCAGATCGAGCAGCCATGTGCCAGTGAAGGCTCCAAGATCTTTGTCTCAAGTGCGCCTGATAAACAAGACTGTCGAAGAGGTGCTCTTACGTGGACCTGAGTTTGAAGCACTTTTGATGACCCGGCCTCAAGTTCGACGCGAAGAGCGTTGGGCTTTTCTTTGGAATGCGCGATCTGAAGCAGGCATCTGGTACAGATGGCGACTATGGGAAATTCTCTCTGGAACGCTGGTCACACAAAACAAAAGCTCATCTGACGCCACAATAACCAGGAATTTATTTGAAGGAAGTGCTCCATGGGTTGAATCAAGCAGAGACAGACTAGTTTACGAGTTTGTTACTGGACTTGATGAGGTTACCCAGGACAGTAAGTATGACTCGTCCGATGAGTTTGAAAGTGGTGATGAAAACGGCGTTCCGAAAACCTCACACAAATATGCTGCCCCTGGGGTACCCGAAGCAGGACCAGATCTGAGCAACTTGAGCATGGATGATGACTCTGTACCAAGGTATCTCAGTCCTACCCAGCGTGCAAGGCTGGTCTATCTGCTTTTCAGACTACCACCCACCTCTGCAAAGTTAAGGAGAGGTGATGTTGCAAGGGTAACAGGGTTCGCAATCGCGCACTCTGGTGCTGGTGCCGAAGAAGTTGCAGACTTGCTCGTTAGCAACGCTGTTCAGCCCTTGTCGGCCTCGGAACGTCTCAAAGAGTCCCAGCTGCACAAAAACGATATACAGGAAGCAGGTCAATCAGCTGATAAAGAAAACAGAAGCAAGGACTTTGAAATCGCCTCGCAATCGATCCTGGTGGGTCTTCACATCCTCTCTGATTTGCTCTCTGCATCATCCACATCGGGCATACGTCACAGCTGGAAGTACAGGCAATTAATCCATTCAAACTTGACAAGACTTTCTGTATTCCGACATCTTGGCCATATTGAACATAGTATCTCCAAGAACGTTGGGCGAATCAGGGCGGAAAAGTGGCACAGAAGTATAAGGCAAGGCGTTCTTGGCCTGTGGGAAACGTGGGGAGTCTTCATGGGAGAGGAGATGGCCGAGTTTGTGAGGGAGTACGAGGCGGGAGCTAAAGACCATAGCGAAGAGGCTGGAAAAGACAACGCGGCGCATCCTATAATTGAAAGTGAGAAGAAAGAAAGCCGCTGGCGAGCCGTTGATGCCGATGCCGATGTCAATGTCGAGAACAGGGCCTATCTCGTGGATCGACTGGAGACCAATTCACCACGAGAAGAGATCCAGGTCACAGATATAGCAAATGACAATGTTCAAGATGCTCTCCAGGACGATGAAGACGGCGAGGACATTGACGGTATTCCAATGGAGGAGGAAAGCGACGAGAGTGATGCTGATGGGCGCTCAACGCAATCTGCTGAAATCGTCGATGTTGGCAAATCAGATTCCGACAAGGCTATGAGCAGTGATAAGCCTGAAATAGCTCCGCTGCATTCATCTGGAGTTCTCTCTGAGGTAAAAGATTTGAGCAGCAGTTCTACCAAGCTTAAACAGAGGCCACGTGCAGTTGATATGTTCAATAGCTCTGACGAGGACAACGTCAATTAAGATAAACATAGTCTGGCGATATATTATCCTTGGATTTACAAGAAAAGTGAGCTCTCCTGAGAGGATCGATATGAAGCTCTGGAAGTCATTCGATACGCACAGCCACCCTTTGTCACTCTCAGGGCACAGATCTTGTATATCTTGAGATTTTCTCGACAAATTTGCATGAGGCTCTGGTTAAGAAAGACTCAGAAGCAAAACTTCTTCTCTGCTGAGACTTTTCTCTCAAATAAGATACTCGGGCCCTATCAAAGGGAGCTCCTCCTGCTCTAGCAACTCTTCTTCGCGCAACAACCTATATTGGGAAATTTTCGGCAATTCACAGGCCCACAAATACCTCCGTAAGGCGAGGGTACAGGATAACCAAAAAGTACCGACGGTATGGTAGCGTACGCAACGATTTTCTCAATCGTACAGCTCTTCAGTTCATAGAAGAGGTAGACGTTGGCCGAAAAAGTTACTGGGAGAGCAATGCCGTGCAGCAGACCCAATGTCTATGCGAATCATCAGTCTATGATTCTATTAAAATCAAGACAAATACTTACAACATCAGTCTTGATGACAGTGGTTCCGTTTGGGTAGTCCACGTAAGCTCCAGTTACTCGTGTGAAGACTTGGCGAGAAAGCACTGCAAAGTCGTATGTTGAAGGACCATCAAAGGCTACCTCGATATTACCCAGGCCATTTGGGTTTCTAAGATATTAATTTATGGTTTGGCAAACTAAGAAGATCAATTCCTATCACCTACATGAAAGTTTGACAGTTTAGCGCAAAGGGAACTTTTTGAAATGCCTGCGCTGATGCGCCAGGAGCCACAAGATTGTAGGCGTAAGGTATTTGCTTTGCACCGGCGAGCCGAATATCAGTTGTACATTTGCTTCCACTAGCGGTCGAGGACGACACCACAGCTGTGCAAAGACTGATAATCAGGGCTACCTGCAGGATAATTTGTTTCATCATGCAATACATGTGAGAAAATGCGATATACTTCTGGGTTCATACGAGATGTCACAAGAAATATCAGGGAGGAATGAGAAAGCTTTGGGCTGGAAAGACAGCTATAAGTAAGTTGGAATTTCCAAGGAAAGCTCTGCGCGCAGCAGAAAATTCAAAGGCTCGGCGTCAAGGATAGTCCATTGTGGTACCATTTCTTCTTGTCGTATGGACCACCTCTTCCCCGTGGAAGCGATCCATGTGACCAAGGTGCCACCAAATCATGCATCCACGACCAAAATTCGCGGCAGGCTGCATAAAAAAACATAACATGGTCATCTGGTCATGATCTACTGGCTTTGCGAGGGTCCTGAAGAAATTTTTTTGTGTGAGATTCCTCCTAGGTGTCACCTCGCAAGGTTAGAATTTGTCAAGCTGTCAAGACGGTCCAAGTTTTCATGTCATGCGACAAAAGGTTATTGGGATGTTGATTTGACAAGTTGCTGAAATGATTGTCACAAGTATTCGAATAATACTCTCTGGGCAGAATGTAAAAGGTATTTGCTCAAGAAGTTGATCTTCTTTTCATTATATTCGGTAAGAGGCCACTTGCAATATAATGGCCTCGAGGCTTTCTCCTCCAAACAATGGTCTCTAAAGATAATTGGCGGTAAAATTAAATACACCGTACACATACGGCTAGTCCAATCATTTGCTGGTCACAGTGATCAAATTGATGAGCGAGGTTTACAGTTGACTAAGAATATATATTTTTAGAGCTGCATTGGAAAGTTAGCCAAGCGCTGGTTAAGCCAGCGAAATCTTCCTTGGTCTAGTGGTCATGATTTCCGCTTGTCAGTACATAAACTCCAAGCGCGGGAGACCGGGGTTCGATTCCCCGAGGGAGAGGTTTTTTTTTGCCATTGATCCGTACAGATCAGACGAAACGGCACATTCAAAAACTGCTATTTACTCGAGTCAAATCTTCCAATAGCCACCAAGGACTGGTAGAGCATGCAAGTGTATGAGGACGCCGTCAACTTTTGCTTCCTGCTCCATTTTAAGCACCGTAGGCGCAGTTTACTAGACTAAGTGTGCATGCGCATCCTGCTCTTAGAACGTTACCAAGACGTTTGTATCAGTCCATGGTTGCTAATTTGATTGATATTAATGTTTGAATTTATCTATTTACAAAGAATATGCTACAAATTTTAGATTCAATGCATGCAAGCTACTGCTTCTTTGGCCTTCTCAGATATTGACAAAATGTCCGCTGTTGGATGCAACTCTGCGACAACTTTGGCACCATGCCTTGTATTCTGCATCTTTTTCTGGAAATGGCTTGGCCTAGAGCTTTCATAGATGATCTCTAGAGATGGATCAAGCTCGAATTCCCCCTTTGGTCCACTCAGCCACGTTCCATCGGCCATCTGGGCGACAGAGCAATGCCATGGGGTTGTGTACTCAGACTGAGTTTTGAGTAGACTCAGACAGATTTTATGCTCCCCAGTAGACTTGTGAATTGATAAACGAAGATGATTAGGGTAAGCTCGCCTTACTGCAGCAGCAAAGGCCTATTAATAGCTTGTTAAGCTCAGACTCAATAAACAGGTCTGTATCTTTCGAAGATCGATGGAGGTGGGACAACACGTACATATCCTCTGAGTAGCATCTGTTGTGCTACAAATTTTACATCCTTCTTATAGCTGCGTTTGGACCTCCCGCTGGTTGCGGGAAAAATATGCTCCAAATCTGAAGACAAGAATCGGCAGTACCCCAGGTAGGTCATCATTGTGTCTTTATTATGCTCAATCTCGTAATTGACGTCCAGGTCCTTTGTCCCAAATTGATTGAGAAGTTGGCAACGAAAGTCGGTTGCACACGCGACGTAAGTAATTTCATTGAGTGTTTCTGGCCCTGTAAAATCAACGAGGTCCCTGATTCGGGAGAACCTGATATGGTCGAAGCGCCTTTCTTGAGCCATCTCGCGGAGAGCTTCTCCATACGCCCAAGTATCGCGATCAGATATGCTTAAAAGATCTGCCAGTTCCAGATTCGGTCAGAAAGTAATAGTAGACATAGGCTTTTTGCGAGAATCTTGTCAATTACCATTATATACGAGGCCATCCGAGATGATGGTCAGAATTGCGCCAGGGCTGTACATTTCTCCAATGCGCCGGCACATTACATTCAATCGATCAAGCGCAATCTCTTCAGCTTTGTCGGGAAGCGTGCCCAGTGCTTTATACACTTTATTTGCCGACTTGAATGGGAAAGCTGGGAGGCACATCTCGATAGGGTCATTAGCTGACACAAAGTGCTCAATGACGGATAGAAATTTTGGTCGTCCCTTATTGAGTAGTTGCATTGTATCATCAAATTTGTGCAGCGAATAGTCGAAGACGATGTTGAGAATGCTGTCACAAATATCTGGGCTGTAATTCTCCCGTATAGAAGCAACTGTACCAATATTCTGCATCTTCGAATTGCAGTTTCCGGCAATATACCGATCGAGCGCATATTGCGGCATGATGGTAGCTCGGTGATCACGTTACAAATGTATACTTGAAGCAGGACGGCTGTTAAGAATTTCGTGACGAGATACGAATTCTGTTCAATTGTTCTCATTCATATTGCGTTCAACGCACGAAGAAAGGTTCTCATATCTTGCGCATTTCCCAATGGAGATTCGGCAATCCCATTACTGCGCTCTACCTTGGCTACAAGACTGTGTTTCTCTAAATTCGGTCTGTAAGACGCCACAATACTAGTGCTGACGGTGGATCTCAAATGCATGCGACTTGGGAAGAGAGAACTTTTAAACTGTTGTTGGCAGTCTCGTATGAGAAGCTTTTGTCTTGCGCAAATACACGCTTGGCAATGGGCCAGCCGAGACCCACAGGAATGAAGTTGGACAGTCGCTAGATGCTCATTCTTAGTCGCCAATAGGACACTGACTAATGCACGGATACGACAAGTAAAGGCATCTTCATAATTCTGTGGCGCAATGGTGTCAGACTTCAGAGCTTTTTATTGGATCAACTCACTATCGTACTTGGGTAAATGTGGCTGCTCAAGCTAGCGTTGAGGCCAGCAGAGTCGGGTATCTTGCCCCAAGGAAAACAACTGGAGTCACCATTGTGCTAAATCGAGGGTTTTCGGCTTAATATTCTATTTTCAAATGCTCTCTGTCAATACTTGAGAACGGATCTTGTTATTGAGCAAGTACTAGGAAGCACATATCTGTTGCTCTTTGTTAGCTTGAACTAATTCCTTCTGACAGATTTGCAATTGTGGAATAAATTCTTTCCTATCTTCTAGCTAGCATGTCTACCGACTTTGGCAAGCGTCTTCTCCCTCATATTTTGGATGGTGTAGCAGCCACCGATCCTGATCGCATCCTGTATAGTATTTTGGACATATCGAGTGATTGCTATCATATCAGAAAGCTTTCCGCACGCACCATTGCTAGGGCTGTGGACAAAACAGCATGGTGGATCCGCTCAAAGATTGGTACATCGATGCGCGTTCGCCCTGTTGGCTACATTGGACCACGTGAGCCTATCTAAAAGATGTCTGATTGGATAAGCTGCTTGTCTGACACATATTTGTTATACAGATGATCTTCGACATATCCTCTTGACTTATGCATGTGCTAAAGCTGGCTGTACTGTGAGTGGAAATGAACATTACATGCAGGGAATACCAGAAACAGATTCTCTGACTCTGCCGCATAAAGGCCTTGTTCTTATCCCCAAAAAATAATGTTGAAGGCGCACTTGCTGTCCTCGCAGCAGCAAATTGCAATATCTGGGTCAGTCCCTCGGAAAGGAAGCAAGTTCCACTTGTGCAAGAACTCGTTCAGCGTCGAGAAATGATAATCTTGTCGCTGCCGACAATTGAGGAGCTCCTCGAGGCTGATTCGATGGAGCCGTTTCCATTCACAAAATCATTCGAAGATGCGGCTCTCGATCCGTTCTGCATGTTGCACACATCTGGAACTACTGGATCTCCCAAGCCAATATCATGGACGAATGCACTTATTGGAACCATGGATGCGGTAAGGCTCCTTCCTCGCTTGGAAAGCAATGAAGGTCTAGCTCCGTGGACCTCATTGTGGAACCAAGGCGACAAGATTTACTCTTCATTTCCAATGAGCCATGTACGTTTCCCCGATTGTGTATATACCTGTTGATGTGTCAGGACGTTTGTTAAGGGTTTTTGGGACTATGCAGGGCGCAGGCATTATCATGAATATCCTCATGCCGGGATTATTTGACCTGCACTGTATTCTGGGTCCTATTGATGTTCTCCCGAATATAAATTTGGTTGGTATTCTTGCTGATCAAGTTGATATTGATATTTGGAGCATGGTACCGTCTTTAGTTGACGAGCTTGGACAAACTCCTGATATCCTGGAGAAGTTGAAGTCCTCCAAGTTTATCTGTGCTTCTGGTGGTAAGCCTGTTCTGTTCATCTCTCGCCCACAAAAAGACTTCTGTTAATTGCATGGTTTTTTAGGCCCTGTCAGTCCCAGCATTGCTGCTAATGTGAATGACAAAATAAGGGTATTAAACTTAACTGGTACAACTGAAGGCCTCTTCATTGGTAATCTTGTGGTTGAAAGAGAAGACTGGCTTTGGTTTGCCTTTCATCCATACTCTGGTTTCGAGTTCAAGGAGATAGAGCCAGGCGTATATGAGCATTGGATACACCGCAATGAGCACTGGTATTTATTTCAGGGCATTTTTCATACGTACAAGGAGACAAACTCCATTAATTTGAAGGACTTGTACATCAGACACCCCTCCAAACCAAATCTCTGGGCATTCAAAGGCAGAAGCGACGATGTGGTTGTCCTTTCCAATGGTTACAAGATTCAGCCACTATCTGTTGAAGCATTCGTCTCAACTCATCCCGCTGTAAATGGCTGCCTTATGGTAAGATTGTGGGCACACATTCTAAAAGTAATGATTGATAGTCTAACATTTGGGGATTAGATTGGCACTGGCAAGCCACAAGCTGGTCTACTTGTCGAGCTAAAGGACTCAATACAGCGAACCCATGAACTTTTTGACAGTATTTGGTCCCATATAGAAAGATCCAGCGCGTTGTCACTTCACAAGAATCAACTTCAGAGGAACTTTGTAGCATTTACCGAACCAGACAAGCCGCTTATCCGGACAGACAAGGATACTGTGAAACGAAGTGCGAGTTTGGCGTTATATGCTGCGTTCATAGACCGCTTCTACAACTCCAGGGATGAGAAAACAGAAGAAGTGGTGATAGATACAACGTCTTGTGCATCCATAGAGGATTCAGTTCGGAAAATTCTTGTCTTCTCGATACCTGAGATTCAGCAAGCCTCAACAGATGCGGACTTCTTTCACCTCGGACTGGACTCTCTCCTTGTTCACCGTGTTATCAACACAGTTCGCAACGCCATGAATCTTGGCGAAAAACTTGCTCCTCGACATCTTTATGCCAATCCGACCCTTGCAAAATTCTCCCAGTTTCTGGCCAACGCATCAGCAGAGACAAAAACTGCAAGTCGGCTGAACGACGTTAGCTCGACAGAAAGGGAGAAAGCTTTGATGATGAAGGAGGCAATTGAGCAACATAAGGCACGCCTATCTTTCAAGATGAACCCTCTCGACTATGTGAATCCTAATCACTACATGGGACTGAACCTATACTTTCCGCTTCGTGATGGGATCTCGTTTGAAGAAGTTTACGGAAAATTACAAGGCGGCCTGTGCCGTGCGTTTCATTTGATTCCAGCTCTTGAAGGCAAAATATTGCCGGCTTCAGAACAGGAATTTGGGTATAAGAAGGGCGAATTACGCATTTCGATCCCTCCAATTTCATCACGCACAAATACTACAGGTGCCTCGAAAGAGCCTAGGCAGCTGAGCTTTCAAGACTTGTCGAAAATTCTACCATCATTCGACCAACTACGAGAAGATGGATTTCTCCCATCAGCAATAAAGGACGATTTAGTCTTGCCATGCGACCCATTTCCACTTTATCCTGCCGACGTGGTCTCGGCGCGAGCCAACTTTGTTGATGGTGGCTGCATTCTTGCAGCAAACTTCCACCACAGCTGCCTCGATGCTGTTGGCGTTATGGTAGCACTCCGAGTTTGGGCTGAGAGTTGCAGATTCTTGGACGGTGATCCCCAAGCAACTTGCAGCTGGTTGGACGCAGAAAGCTTCAACCATAGCTTGCCGGAAATATTGCATGACCTTGGAGATCATAAGCGAACAGCTGAACAAATTGATCCTAGCACGTGGGCATTTCTGCCATTCCTTCGCCCAGAACATGCACACACAGAACGCCGGTCTGAGAAAGGCTTTCTAGATATGCAGACTTTGAAAACAACAAGCGGGACTCTGCCTTCCCCTCCAACCTGGGATTACAAGCTCGTCTGGCCACCGGTCCCAGACCCTCAGGGCCGCTCTTTAAAAACCACTATGTTCGTTATCCCCTACGAGAAGATTGAAGAAATCAAGCGGCAAGTAATTACAGATCCAGAATCCAAAGGTGTCATTTCATCCTTGAGTGACATAGTGCAAGCCTTCTTTTGGCGAGCTGCAGTCCGTGCTCGATATCTTGTTGCTACAAGGATCAATGGGAAAACCTTCGAAACCAAGGACACAGCGATTCTGGAACTACCAATTGATGGCAGACCTTACTTTTCTCCACTACTGCCATCCACGTATATGGGCAGCATGCTCATCGTGAACAGAATTTCACTGCCTGTTGAGGAATTGTGCTCCAGCGCGACGAGCTTAGGTCGTGTTGCTCACGTTCTTCGAGAGGCTGCAGCTCGAATTACTCCACAAATTCTCAATGATGCATTTGCTTTGCTTCAATCTCTGCCATATTTTGACCCGCAAGGACAGTTCAGCTACGCCGACATGGGCCTTGACCACATGCATGCTATGATATCTAATATGATGCTATTCGACAACAATGAAATCTCGTTCGGAGATGCCTTCTTCGCTAACAATGGATCACCAGAGTCTCTAAGGCCTCAGATTGAGCGCGGAAGCAGTCGGTTTCGATTCTTAGTCATATTGCCATTAAGAAAGGATGGCGGCGTTGAGATTGCTCTTGGAACTTTACCAGAAGAACTGGAGTATTTGAAAGCAGATAAGGAGTTGATGCACTATGCAGTCTTAAGAGATGTTTAAGTTATTCTACGATATCCGCAAAATCTTCAAATTGAGACAAACAAATCACCATCAGAAGCAGCAATGGCTTTTCCTAGAACTTTATTATACTATGATTCTCTTCATTGTTGTCAAGGACCGTAGTATTCTCATGTTTCACTTGCTTGTGCAAAATTTTAGAAATCGAACCCAGCCCATAGTTTTCGGGAAGATCGGAGAAGGATCTCGGCCTTGATGCGCCAAAATTCCCTGAAAGTCTCTTCCATATTACTTACTGAAGATCAGGCCAGCCATATTAAAAAGGGGCTAGTACCGCACAACATAATGCAGGGTCCAATGACCGAGCAGATTATGAGCAAGTTTGAGAACATTTCGCAATCAACGCCACCTTGGCCCCACAACATTTTTCGGTCTCCGAATCACATGGCGTTTGGCGGAATCCAGTACGTATTGACCAATTTGAAACTTCCCGTGACTGAATTGATTCCACTTTGAAGATTGGGTGATTGCGCATCGACCATTGGATCCTTACATAGTAAAGTATCCCAACAGATCCAGTTTAATCATGACATTTTTCCCTATGCCGACTGTATCAAAGGAGCACATTATCACACTACGCCTGTTCTCGACTTAATATCAAGGCTGAGAAAGGCAATGATGACTTCAGGAAGGAAACTATCCAAGATGTTGGACTTGAGACGTCTGGACATTCAGTCAGGTCAAAGCATAGTATTGCGAGCATCAAATAAGCGGGTAAACATGTTATCTTTTCCTGTTGCTTCCAAGCCATTGTTTAGCCGTATAACTTGTTGGCAAAGTCCGAGAATGATTCATGGCGTTCTTGGTCTCGTCGTGGACTTTTGAGGGTCGAGAGCATTCTGATATGGCGCCACATTCTGTGCTGGCGTAAAACCTAGGGCTGATAGCGTTGAAAAGGTTCTCAAATGCCTCTAGCCGTCCTGCCTGTCACAATGAAAGCATGTGGTTTTTAGTAGGCCCACCAGTACATCAACACCTTATCCTGGTTTAGGTACACCCTGACTCTACCAAACTGCCGAATCCCCATCGAATACTGGATTATTTGTTCAATCAATCCTTTATCTAAACACAAGCTGCTATGTCGTCACTTGATACTGAGACTGGAAAACAAGCTGTCAGTCAAAGTGCCGAAGTGGGTGATAGTCAGGATAACGGTAACGATGGAGATTACACGGCCAGCCAGCAAGTCCAGCCAGGTATCCAGGAAGTCGAAGCCATCACCCAAACCTGGACAGTAAAGGCACTTGCCGCGGCATACCTGATGATATGGGTCACCTACTTTGTCGAGGGTATGCTGTCTGGCACGCAAGTTGCCCTCTTACCTTATGTCACATCCTCATTCGCCGAGCACTCTCTGACGCCAACCATCAGTATTGTGAGCAGTATTGTGGGTGGCTGCACGAATTTTACAATTGCCAAAGTCCTCGACATTTTTGGCAGACCTAGAGGCTATCTCCTATGCATCCTTATAGCCGAGATCGGCCTCATTATGATGGCTGCATGCCGCAATGTAGAAGCTTATGCTGCTGCACTAGTCTTCTATACTGTTGGAAATACGGGATTACAATACTGCCTGAGTGTTTTCGTCGCCGACACATCTTCGCTGCGTAATCGGGGGCTGATGCAAGCCTTTGCTTACTCTCCAAACATGATCACTTGTTGGCTAGCGGGGCCCATTGCTACCTCCTTTCTTGACGGCGCCGGCTGGCCTTGGGCTTTTGGAATGTTTGCCATTATGGTCCCAGCAGTTTCCCTCCCACTATACGTATTGTTTGAGTGGAATTCATTGAAGGCTAAGAGATCGATTCTTACAACATCCCGGGACAACAAATCGCGGAATTCATGGCAATCATTCATCCACTATGCACGCGAGTTCGATGCTATCGGCCTTGTCTTGCTATCTGCTGGTGTTGCATGCTTTCTTTTACCATTTAATCTTTACACATTGCAAGCAGCAAGTTGGGCTTCCGCGACAATTATATGTTTGTTAACTGTCGGGATCGTCCTGCTTATCCTTTTCGTCATCTGGGAAAAGTTTCTGGCGCCAGTCACATTTATTCCTTACACTCTACTTTCAGATCGCACTGTTCTTGGAGCATGCATCCTCGCTTCGACACTATTTTTTAGCTACTTCTGCTGGAACAGCTACTTTGGCTCATTCTTGCAAGTGGTCAATGATCTAAGTGTCACGCACGCTAGTTACGTGATGCAGATTTATACCGTTGTATCCGTGCTGATTGGCTTCGCTGCTGGTGCTCTGATCAGATATACTGGTCACTTTAAGCCAATTTGTCTCTGGGGTGGTATACCGTTGAATATTCTTGGAACAGGATTGATGATTTATTTTAGACGGCCTAACACTGAAGTCGGGTACATTGTTATGTGCCAGATTTTTATCTCAGTTGCAGCAGGCATTGTTATCATTTGCGATGAGATCGCTATCCTGGCTGCTGCATCGCACCAGCACATTGCTGTCTCTCTTGCTACCCTTGGGTTTTTTGGCAATATGGGTAGCGCGATTGGATTGACTGTTACGTCAGCCATTTGGCAGCACACCATTCCCAAGAAGCTGGCTGCATATCTCCCACCGGATGAGCTGGCGAACTTGGACATTATTTATTCCGATATCAATACACAGCTTTCATACCCTGTGGGCACGCCCACTCGAATAGCCATCCAGGATGCCTATGGCGATGCCCAAACGAACATCCTGATTGCAGCCTGCTCCGTATGGATTCTAGGTATCATAGGGGTAACAATATGGCGAAATATTGATGTTTCAAAGATCGAGCAGGTAAAGGGTCAGGTCGCTTAGTAACAGTATTCTGGATGAAGTTCAAATCTTTGGAAGAGAAAACAAATTACCCCGGTGAAAAGACTGGCTACGTAGAGATTTGGTTCGATTCAGGCATAGTAAGACAAAAGCGCCATTATTCTTGCAGAATGCTGGCCAGTCCTCAAGGCTGAGTTTCTGCTAATTTGTCCGTTCGTATACCTGTTGCGTTTGAGAGGCGAACGGTCAGAACTTAGATTTTGATTTGGGTCTGCTTCAAAACAGAGCGTCTCAAACAAGAACGAAGTTGTCACTACGTTGGATCACTTTCGCAGGATATCTCTGCTTTGGGGTAACATTTCTGTGCGAGTACACATCTGTCTCTATGTGGACCGATCAACTCATAAGGGCCTATTGTACACCAACATTCAACATATAGACAGGTAATGTAAAATATTCGTCTTAGAGTGCCTGTACCCGTAGAAGCGCTGGGTCTGGATCAGCGTATCACACTTTCATTTCCTGGCGGACATGACTCTGCTATTACAGAATATTAATGCGGCACCATAGCCGTCTCAGATGTGTAAGATGGCTCCAATAACCTCTCAAAAACAAAGGTCTTAAGAATTCGTAATTTGGAGTTAGGCAATAGAGGATCGGAGTTGGAGAGCCTGCCTTATTCACCAGGGTGTATTGCTCAGGCACAGGGGCGAAAGATAAGGCGGTATAACCATTAAAATCTGGGTTCATATCTCAAACTTCGAACCAGTGCTAAGTATTTGTATAAGTCGAATCTCAAGTTTTCAAATCCTCCATGGCTATCTCTACGGCTACTTTTTGCCTGACTTCTTGATGCCCTGCGAACCTGTGTTCAGGGGCCCCTTTTTGCCCTTTGCTGAAGCTGCGAGCTCCTCACGAGCCTTTTTGTCTGGAGAAGAATATTATCAGCGTCTCCTGAGCATGAAAGCATCGGATAAAATCTGCATGAAACTACTGGACCGTGTAGACGACAAACCATTTTTAAAATGGCCGTCGACTTTCATAAATATTTGCGGAGCCTCAACTGCGCCGAGATGCATTCTCTGTAAGGCATGTTGGAGGCCCCTTTGAAAGAAGACGTATGCCGGGTGGACAAGCGAAGTGAAGGACTCGTGCTCCTCCGCAGACTGATATTGGGCGAAAGATGGTGCTTACCTGCTTGCTGCTTAGCCTTGAAGGCCATGTCGTCTTCGTCGAGCTCCTTCTCCTTTTTCTTTGGCTTCTTGTTGTGTATGGGATTGGTACCGCCTGTGAAAATCTTAGTTACATGTACACCATATCTGCGATGTCGAAGGTCTTGGTGAAGGTATGGGGCAGTTTACTTACTGCCTTGACCTGACGGCATGATGTTGAGTCTAACGGATTCGCAGATGACACTTGGTGTCTTTGTAAGTATTCGAAGATTTTGCGTTGGCTTTCTATGTCCGTTAGGCGATGAAAAACTTTGTCTCTGGGAGGAGTGGCCCAGGCCTTGTGATCGCCTTCTCGGCTTGTGCCGCAGCCTTCCCGGCGGCCACGGCATTGTTTTGCCTTGGCATCGATATCACGGTCTTTCCACCCTTGCGCCACTAACTCTAAGTCGGCTCGATATACCTTGCATATGGAAATTCAAATCCAATGTCCCTTCACGCACACCTCGACTACGATGGCAAAGGCAGCCCCTCTCACGTAAATGAGAACCATGATGCCCATCGCCATTACAAGCAAGGCACCAAACGCCCATTCAGCGACGACCAAAAACAAACGCAATATCCAAGCGCAAAATCTCGCTCGCATCCGCGTTCACGAAGTCCCGACCGATACATCTCTCGCCAGAGTCCTCAACGTCAATATCCCCGGAACGACGCTCGATCTCGTCGCGAAGATTCCAGGCGGATAGTAGATAAGGAACATCGGTCAAGTTCAAATCGGCTTGCGTTAAGTACTGCACAACTTTCGGCAGATAACCATGATGACCTGATCTTTAGAGAACATCAAGGGCAGGACATAAGTGGCGATGCTGCTAATACACAGCAGGCGCATGCGGATGGTGCGTCACAGCAGGAAGAAGAGATCTCGGTCGAAGAACGTAGACGTCGTAGAGAACTTATCAGAGCAAAGTACATCTCTGAAGAAAATAATGCTCCAGCTCCAATGCCCCAACCAAAAGCTCCAGAGATTGAAGACCCTTCTTTGCCACTGCTGCCTGACAGGGCTGCTGACGAGGATGGAGCAGCTGTTGCGGACGACATGTTTGCAAGCGACAACGACGATGACATGGTTGAAAATCCGTCTGTTACTAAACACATGGACCACGCCTTTCACGAACAAGGTCAAGAATTGGAAAAAGGCTTGGCCGATAATTGGGACGACCCCAAGGGATACTATCGATTCTCCAAGAACGAGGTGCTTGATGGTCGCTACCAGCTCTTGGACTCTCATGGCCTCGGCAAAGGCATGTTTAGCAACGTCGTACGCGCCAACGACACCGACACGTCCTCTCTGGTTGCGATCAAAATAATCCGAAACAACGAGTCAATGCGCAAGGCCGCAGTGAAAGAGATGGACATTTTGCAGAAGTTGGCAAATGAAGATCCTTTGGACAAAAAGCATCTGGTGCGCCTGCGGAGATCATTCACCCACAAAGGTCACCTCTGCATGGTCTTCGAGAACCTCAGTCAAGATCTGAGGGAGCTCCTGAAGAAGTTTGGCCGCGATACCGGATTTGACATGAGCGCCATCAGAGCCTATGCTCGCCAGCTCTTCCATGGACTTGATCTCCTCAAACAGTGTAATGTCATTCATGCAGACCTCAAACCGGACAACATACTTGCAAGCGAAGCCCCGCACACCACTGTCAAGATCTGTGATCTGGGCTCTGCTTTCGATGCCACGGAAGCAGCAGATACGCCTGAGCTTGCAAGCCGATTTTACCGTGCCCCTGAAGTTATGCTGGGCATTCCGTATGATTTTGCCATTGATATGTGGTCGATTGGCTGCACACTCTATGAGCTATACACTGGACGAATTCTGTTCACTGGCGGCACGAACAATCAAATGCTGCATTCTATTATGGAATGCCGAGGCATGCTGCCCGAGCGATTCGTGGAAAAGGGAAGCCACTGCCACGAGCACTTTGAGTTCCGACCTTTTCTGAGTTTCCGCAGCATCGAGACTGATCCGGCAACAGGGCTCGAGAGGGCGCGTCTCGTTCAATCTTTCAAAAAGTCAGGATGTGACCTGAAGCATCTGCTTCTCGCTGCAAGCCCCCATCTGAAGCGAAGTAGTGACAAGAAGCCCACGTACAGCGAGAAATTAGAGGCGGACAGGCAAAGCAGAGAGCTGACACAGTTTGCTGACTTACTTGACAAATGCCTCAAGACCAACCCTGACCAGAGGATCAAACCACAGGATGCATTACAACATGCTTTCTTCGGCAATCCTAAAGCGGATGAATATCGACTTCAGCCTGCCGTCAAAAGGCCGGGCCTCCCAAAGCGAGTCTAAGGACTCATCTTATTACTAACTCCCAACGCATCACAAGCTGGATGAGAATCATTAGTGCCTCACTAACCGAAAGCAAGACAATTATGCTAATAGAATTTAAATAGTCAAATAATAGCTACCATTTATTCAGAATCTTTAACTGTACTAATAATGATCTGCTTCCTCGACGATTTATTGGGCTTGACGCTAGAGCATATTGTCTTGGCGCTCTGCGTGGGGATTCCTGGTGCCGTCATCTGAAGACATTATTGTGAGAACTCCGCCTGGCTGAAGCCAGCCATCTCATCTGCACGTTGCAGCAATTTGACAATCATGGCGCCTCCACCTGCTACAGAAGCGTAAGACATCCCTTTGCTCATTTCGACCAATACTAAACAACCCTCAGTACTTCTTTGGTGACCCCGCTCAATCTGATCCTCATATCACTCTTTTTGATAATAATCTACAATCGCTTCATTGCGGCGAAGAAACCCGCCACCCTTCCTCCTGCGCCTCCTCCTGTTGTTTTCAAAACATTCACGCCACCAACTCTTCAGCCATACAACGGAACAGATGGCAAGCCGATATACTTTGCGGTTCGAGGTCGTGTGTTTGATGTGACACCTGGCCGACAATTTTATGGCCCTGGAGGCCCATACGAGAACTTCGCGGGCCGAGACGCAAGCAGAGGTCTTGCATGCCACAGCTTTGACGAATCTATGCTCACGGAAGACCTCGAAGGTCCGCTTGACTCTCTCAAGGACCTCGGGCCCGACGAGATGGAAAGTTTGAGCAACTGGGAAGAACAATTCCTTGGAAAATATGTGGTTGTGGGCAAGCTGGTGCCCAAGGGTGATCCTCAAGCGTCTGAAGACTGAGTCAAGCGCTGGCTTGATCTGCCGTGTGGCTCGTTGACGTGGTGAAGGATGACATGACCAGAAGATACTACGAGATCACGCAATTTATAACTTGAATCAAAGCGCTTTCAAAATCTAAAGCATACTGTACAATAGTCGCGCTCTCAAAGGTGTTCGACAGCCTTTTGATCCAGCCTTGCCGTACCTTCTACTTGCCAACCGAAGGCGCGTCCATTATTCTGGTCTGGACTGCTACTGTGAACAGGGCTGTGTCATTCATTTGTTTCACTGTCAGCCACGGTCATGTTGAACTTGTGGTCTCTAATTCCCAAGGAAAGAGGTCGGCAAGTGGCGAAGACATTGTGGCCAGGTTCGAGCTGTGAGAGTTTCTCGGATATCCATATATGAGAAATTCCCCAAACCATCATAGGAGCGACAGATTTTGATCGAACAAGAGTGGTTCCAAGAAGAGGAAAGTTATTCATCCAGCATCACTTGATGCTGGATGGATGACATGTGTATGGAAGTTCGGAGACTTAATGATCTTTTGCCAATGATGAAGATCCTGCGAAGCTATACCAGGGCCATCATTGCTAAATTTCAGAGAATGCAAAGCTTGAAATGAGGGACCGGAATTGAATCCGGAAGCATGGATACTCTTATAGAACTGGATCTTCTCTGCACTTTGATTGCAACGTCCCCAGATAGCCTTATGATTTGACGTTAGTCGCTCTATTGAACCTTTATAAGTCTTTTGTCTCCGAAGCCAGTTCAGCTTGAACCTCTCCGCTACAAGCTTCGCCGCCAGTCATTACGAAGTAAATCGTGAATAGGAAAGTCGTGAGTAGGGGTGCGAAAACCCCAGGAGCCATTTCTAGGCTTGAAATAGGTGCGAAACTTTGCCCCATTGGTTGTAGGTGAGATCGGAAGTGCTTTGGAGAAGGCTATATCCTCGAGTATAAACCAGGGACTCCACAACCTGAGTGGGATTAGCTGCTTGTCTTAAACAAACAAATATGAGAACGAAGAACATCGCTTACTCTATGATCTATTATCCATGGAAGCTCACTTTCTTGAATAACATTTCTCGAGATGGGCCGTAACTTGCTCCTATTCAGCTTAAGTGATCCAATGAACTCATTTCGGGGCTTAGAGCGTCCTCTGAACGAAACATCCATCTTAACTAATGCGAAATATCGTTGTTGACGGTTGAAAGGTTATGCAGGCATGTCGAGAAGCAACCGCGTTTCTCTGTTTTCCAAACGATTCACAACTTGCATCCTGGGCTTCTGCCCACGAACAAATAGCTCTCCAGCAACCCGTAATATTGTTATGATACCATACACCCTTGTACGAAGACATGGCACATAATGTTGCCGATCAGAAGCGTTTAGGAAGAAGAAGATCTCAGCTAGTGTTGGTCTAAGCTGAGCAGAAGGTCCGATTTCGATGATCAAAAAATCATTCTCATAATTTCTCATGTCATGTATCATGCTAGTGACAGCATCGGAGAACATGACGGGTCGGGTTAGGTTCTTGATCCAATATGATGGGTCCCGGTGTGCTTCCTTCGTTATCAAAGCACCCGTAACTGTTGAATACATGCGAACTCCATTCGTTTGGAGGCAGTCTGAATGACTCATACCAGTGATTGCTTATGTATAAGCTCGCGACTCGAGCTCCATAAATTTTGATTGATAAGCACATTGAACATTTAGGTATTTGCATAATATTCCTCGCTGGGTCAACAAGGACGCAAGGCGCTGTAGCTCTCTTTGAGAACCTGTGAAAGTAGTGTTTCTGAAACTGTTCACGCACCCAACTGTTACATTTCTTAAATTTGTATTACCACTTAGTTCCTCGGCATCATGGACATTTAAAGCAGCAGCCATCATTCCGAGGGGCTCTTGGAACTGATCCTGGATTTTCCGGGTTACTTGACCTCTGTAATACGCAATGGTCCAGGCTGATGAACGCCCCAGTGATCCAGCAGCAAAGGCTGCCGATATCTCCCCTGATGAGTGGCCAATAATGACATCAGGCGCAATGCCAAACTCATGTAAAATTTCGACTAATGCTACTTGAATGACGGTGCATAAGACTTGAGAATATTCCGGTGAATTAATTGTGGTTTCATCCCCACACGAGGGAGCTTCTGTTTGTGATATACTCATGTCAGTCATTGAGGCAGTGCTCATAGACGGAAATTTACCTTCAACACTCCATGAACATCCAATCGACTGGAGATAGGAGTCAGCATCTCGGATACTTCTTTGATAGGTTTTATAAGCGAGGAGACGTTGGCCCATTTGGGGTCATTGAGCGCCTTGGCCAGAGAAAACAAAGATGTTGGATGACGGACGGGCTGCCCGCATGGATTTTGGAATGCGGCCTCTAAGGTCGTTCTCCAGTGACGCCACACTATTTCCAATGTAATAGGTTCTCCTTCAGAGCACTCTTACCGTTAGCCAACGTTTGGGAGATGCTGAAGAGCAATCCACAGGATTTCTCTGGGTCCCCACAGTTTGTCTTGAGAAATTGTATCAGTTGCTCCGCAATTTTTTTCAACCCATATTCGTCAGCAGAGGAGAAAATCCAAAGTTGATCATGTTAGGTGAGCGCCTGATGGGATGTCTCGCTTGATACGTTTGCGAGATTTCCCAACGCTGCTGAGAGAACGCTTGTCTCCAAAGTCTTTGGCCTTGCGAGTTCTTTTGGACTTGATTGATAAATTGCATTAGTCCAGCTATTGCATCAGCAAACACATCTGACTATTGGTCAGCCGCTGACACATCATGCCATGGTTCCAGTCATTGGACACAGTGAAGGCGGGGCTGCAGTTCGGGCTGCGGCAGAGAGAGAGGTCGTCAAACCGACACCCGGTTACCTTAGGACCGTGGTGACTTCCCCAGTCACGCAGCTTCGCACTGTACGATACGACTGCCAGCCCGGTGCTCTAGCGGTCCTGCTAATTTCGGTGGCCAGTGGCCTGCGCTTAGTCTTCCTGAGCTTCAGACTGACAGACTTCTTGAACACTGCAGGGGTCACCCGGCCCACACTCCCCAAACGAGTCAGTGCGTGCTTGACATCCCTTAGCCTGCTGCAAGCCGATCCTGGCTCTTTTAATCTGGCGTGGAACAGGACGTGGTATATCACGCATTTGCTACTAATTATATTGTGTTATTGCGAGGATTTTGTTTTTGTTCTTCACGCACATTCACAGTGTTCATCTTGTAATAGAATAAAACTTTGAATTTCAAATCTCAAAAAAGGTAAAGAATGGCGTAAGTTCAGGTGTTTTCATGACCCTTACTCTTCTTAGAACTGAACGGAACGCAATCAACATCAACCACTTAATAGGAATATTTTCATCCATGCGCTGACTCTTCGATGCCTCTAACGACCACCTTCTATCACCCTAACATGTTGTGATGCGCCTCATATCCTGAGCAAGATCTTGAGGAGAGGAGAGCTCATGCGAAATTCTGAACAAAGCTATACTCGCCCGCTGGCTGACCGCCGCTCTCCGTGAAGGGAGTGCAGGCTTCTCCTTGCTGATCGCCTGAGGGGCAAGTCGCTGTGCCAGATGCGCATCGATAGTATGGCGTCCATCCTACATAGCCGCTCTGGTTTGGAGGGATGTTGATGGAAAAGCTTTTAGAGAGACTTTGAGACATTGTGGTCGAGAAATCGACAGATGCTGAGAAAATGTCAAACGAAAGACCAGCTGAGACAGAAGTAGTCCATGACGTCTCGGAAGTGTACATGTTCATCAAAGTCGCACCCTCCTCGGTTGCCTGGACCGTAAATCCAGTATCGATCGTAGTGGCACTAGAACGAATCTACACGCAATGTTAGATTATCTTCCATTCTTCCAGAAGAATGACAGCCGTACATATCCTCCTGGAGCGCTATCAACGTGAAATGCGGTGCACTCCGTGCCGCCAGGGCCATTCACAGGGGTGTTCAACGGCTGGAGGGGCAGCGGAGATACTAGAAGGAAGAAAATTAGCCTCATTGGTTCCGTGATCTAAGGCCTGAATATTTTAAGCAAACTCACCAGCTCTAGGGACTGAGGCAGTAGTCCGAGAAGCTCCAACGTCCCCCATTTGGTCTGTAGAGTTGAATAGGCTCAAAAATTTCTCCATGTAATCCTTTCCATTCAAAACAGCTGCGATTGGCTTAATGATTGAGCCATCGGGACGTCTGAGAGCAGTGACAACATTTTGTGTAGATGCGGTGTCAAAGTTGCGAGGTTTGAATCGGCTGGGAGGAAAATAAGGTCCTCCAGGGAGACCGTATTCATTGCATTGGTCGACACCCGTACATATCTAGTATTTGCGTTAGAGAGAGGGAGGATAAGATATACGACAGCCGAGTTGGGAACGTATTCATCCTTACTTGAAAGGTCAGAGTATCCTGTAGCGCGACCATGCCACAGGCGTCTGCCCTGTTGATAGTACCAACGGCAACGCCGCAGTACTGAACGCCTGTGTCGGCGGGAGAGCTTTCTGAGTCAATATTGAACTCCTCTTTGGATTAGGTCCGTCTTACCGAACGATAATGCCTGTGTTAGGATCTGGTGTGCCGTTGACATAGACATTCTGAACACCACCAGATGGCGCTGGATAACCACCTCCAGAGATGATGTCCGATGTAGCATATACGATGCAGGCTTTATTGAGATTAGAAAAATGCAGTGAAGGTGGGGTTGATTATTCTTACGCCTATCATCTGTTGGCGCCGTAACAAGAAGGCTGTCAGGGCAATTTTCACATTGCTCTTCAGTACAGAGCTTCAGATCAACTGCCAGTACACCAGAAAAAGTGGCAATGAGACTGAGAAGAGCAGCAGTCTTGAATGCCATCTTGTGCGAAAGGTGACGGTTGTGGCAACTGATTTGGCTGTTGAACACAATGAGTGGATCACTAAGGTTGGTAATTTTTGTCCAACTGAATCGTAGGATGGTGACGGTATGATTCGGTCGGCTGCATGTCCTTTTATAATGTTGAACCTAAGATCTAGACGTGAAAAAGGTTCTGCAGCCCCATCATGTGTGAGACTAAGTTCCAAATGCCATGCCAGCGTCCAAGAGTTTGTGATGTAACTTGAAGCATGATCAAAGCGGATGTAACATGTAAGATAAGTTATGTGATTGTTTTTGTTGCTTCAAGCAGATTTGGTCGTGCGAAGCACATCCGGCTACCAAGTGGCTAGCAAAATTCAAGCTCGAAAAGGCCGGATCTCGATAGAATCGCAGGTTCTGGAACGACTACGGCATGGCATTTCCTCACCAAAATTCCCCTGTCTGCCATCATGTCCTCTACGGTGATAAGGAATTAAGTAGCATAGACTTCACATAGGTATGTCTAACTATAATGCGTTGAGGCAAGAGCGACGTGGGTTGAGGTTTTCATTGACACAAATATGTGTAACCCTATTGAACTTACGCATCGGCTACGCGCTGTGTCTACTCCGACAACGGATTGACGGGTGTCGATTCAGTTCCGGCAGATGTGGTGCCGCGCGAACCTTCAAGCGACACTAGTTGAAATGCCGCCCCTAATTCAATTAAGATGGGCTAGTCTCTATGCGGGAATCGTGTGATACTTATATCAATCACACATCACATCACATCACATTCAATTAGTATATGAAGCTATCAATCACAGTGGAGTATGTTTGCACATTTAAATGAAACAGCATTTCGACACTTTTCACTGAATGCTACCGTAGCATGGGCTATGGGGTAAAGAATCAAAACGTGGCAGACGCGTGCCAGCAGTTCCGATCTGTAATCATTTGTCACCGCTGCTTCTTGATGGCCCCTTGAAGAAGTCATGCACCAAGTTACATGTGCTCTCGGTAAGTTCAAAGCGGTCGCAGCAGAGTGCCAAGTGTTGTTCTGTCACACGGACAATAAATTCCACGTTGCAATCACCTCAGGTACATTTCCGGTATGTCAGTGAGAGACTAATACACGAATGTGATTCGGCAGTCCGTTTGGAAGGGAAGGCTTCAGCTTGCATGTGACGGGTGAAGGACACTATAAAGCCCCTTTGTCCTTGCTTGCTTGCTGAGATCAATCCATAATTGTTAACTTTTGAGGTACGAAAAAACGAGATTACGACTCAATATCTTCTGTGCACTCTGCAAAATAAAAACTTCGAATTCATCAATATTGAAGATGCTCCATTTGGTAGTTGCAGCAATTGCGGCAGCCACTTCAGTGGTTGCTGAATTCAATATCACCACTTACGGTGGCCACGATGGATGCCACGGCCCTCTGGCTAGAGTGGCGTCCGGTAATCCATACTTCGGTACTCAGCCTATCACTTGCTCGGGTCAATTCAACTTCGACGATGTTAGCGCGACCAATATCGACATATCTTTCTTCAGCGCGGTAGATACGAGCGGGCCGGGCACGTTCAAGGTCAACTTCTTTGCCGACACAGAATGTCTTACTTTACTCGGAACTTTTGGAGAGGAGGCTACATGCGTATCTGTAAGTTCTTAACTGCTAGAGATAAGGAATGTTTCTAACCAGTCCATCAAGTCTCCTCTCAACGGTCAGAACATTATGGCAATCACGATCGATTGCGCCTTTGGGTATAATGCAGACATTGCTGGCTGCAATCTCTCACCTCCTTAAAAAGTGGCGGCTGAGAGCTTTTTAATCTACGTTTTAAGAGTAGAGCTCGTGTTTCAATTCTTTGCTTCCGGGTGTGGTGACGTGCAAAGACGGGAATTCTGTCGTCAGCTAGGGTTAGCATTCAAAGTACAATGATAAGATCCTACTATTGCTGTGATAATTACTAGTATGCGCACTTGTATATCAGAATAGACTAAAGTTCTCAAGGCTATGTAATGCTTGATGGCGATTGAAGAAAGTATTTGGCTTCTATTGTATCCCAAATGGCTGAACAACCATTGCAGCATAGTTACTAATGAAGGCCTTGTCAATAAAACTTAGAGTCACGTTAGGAATCAACATGACCTGTAACTATTTGTAAACCTGCCACTAGGATCTAATGAGGTCCTGAGATTTTATCAATTCTCTCTACAGCTAGGACATCAGTATACTTAGAGAAGCGCTTCTCTCACCTTTGTTCTCTTCTAGGTTTAGAGCCATTCAGTTGTGAGCATATGCAGCTGTATCGCATTGCAATAGCAACCTTCTGTCTGCAATGATAAACAACGCTTCAATGTTCATGTTATGATCCAGTGAGGGTCTTTATCGAGGAGCTCATAATTGAAGGGTTATTTTTATCAAGCAGATTCCGAGTTGTTGAGACACTCTTCTCCACAAATGGCCACGTGGAAGTAAAAGATGATATGTCGCTCCTCTTCTGTCTCGGTCTGCATTCATGCCGGGATCCCTCTCGTGTATCTGTGATACCGCAAAAGAGACTTTGCAATAATGACAAGCCAATCTCCATATGGCTGTGATAGAGTGATCTCAGATAAGGGTTAAAGTAGAATTAATTAATATCAGGCTGGTGAGACTCCCAATACTCAGAGGTCAGGCTCATCATGCCATCTTCCTATGTGAATTAGAATGAGCTTTTGAAGTTTGTCTGTGCTAAATGAACGTTACACACAGGCTATTCACGTGACCAAAAACACACTGTTTTTGCAAGGTAGTTTGCTTCTTCTTCTTGCTTAGATACTCAATGATTCACCTATTCAGTTCATTCTCGTTTCAATGTTTTAATAGTCTGTACTTCAATACTCCATTTAATACCACTACAGGACTGTTTAAGATGTTGAAGTTGGCCTGTTCCCACAAAAGGTATGAAGAAGAAAGCTCACGCTCTTAAAGGTTCAGGAGCGTTCTTTCAACGACCATATCTAGAGAAAGTGGCTCTATATTGACTGAGAGATAACCTGAATCGTTTTCAAGCAGACTTTTTTTGGTGCCGCAAAAGAATACAATAGAATCGTAATGACAGTAAAAACAATTTGCGATGTCGAATATACAAGTGGAGTGGCTAGTAAGCGCCAGAATGACTTTGGCAGCTGTCAGGCCACTTCTTTCCCCATTCTGCCTACGCTGGCACCACAGCACACCCAAAACGGCTGCAGCCGCTGCCCCTGAGAAACCAATCAAACTAAATGCGGCACGCTCCCTTGCGCCTTCCACGCTCTAGAATCCCAGCCTCATCATCCACCGTGCTCTAGAATCGCAGGCTCAGCCTCCACGAACGTGGCCGTCAGCCTCATTTGAGCACATGTAGATAACAGTCTGTCAAGACAACCTGACCTTACTGGTCCATGCAGCGACATCTTTTGCCGACATCCTGAACGCTTGGCACAACAATAATTTCCACAGGGTCTAGATGCGTGTGACTTTTCGGCATCATTGCCCAAACCAGAAAATTATAAGACGTACATCTGAAAAAAGAGCCTGATGGCCTGATTGTGTGCTCTTTGAAAGCAATATCCGTAGCGGTCTAGGCATTTGGTCAATAGACATATATCCTTCTTAAGCTTCTGTTCATGATGCTACCTCTCAAACGGTTTATCATCACTGAAGACTCTCTCAGAGGTGCAGTGGTGCCTTCCAGCCATAGTGCACCCTATTCTACCCACAGCAAGCAGGTGCTACCACTTCATCCTATCAATCTCAAATCCAGCGATATTGATAACAAATATGCCGCACAATACGAGCGACTCCAAGGCGGGAAACTCCAATGCGGGAGACTCCAATGCGGGAGACTCCAAAGACACCAAGAAGTGTAGGCGACTTGTGCTTTGCTTTGACGGAACTGGAAATGATTTCCAAGGAAGTACCAGGGACACCAACATTGTTAAGATATACGACAAGCTACGTCGTGATGATCCCGACCAGTACCATTACTACCAGACCGGTATTGGAACCTATGCACTCGACTCTGGTTCAGTTAACAAGAGCATAATTGGTTCTGCCATCCACAAAACTTCGCTTGTCCTTGATTCGGCGTTTGGACTGACGTTTGATGCTCATGTTATGGCGGGCTATCGCTTCATTATGCGTTATTACAACGAAGGCGACAAGATATATCTCTTTGGCTTCTCTCGCGGTGCCTTTACTGCCCGCTATCTCGCCCGCATGATTCACACCATTGGTCTCCTTTCAAAGGGTAATGAAGAGATGGTTCCGTTTGCCTACAAGCTCTATCAAAACTACGTGCTCGGTAACGTCGATCATCCGCGGAATAATGATGCAAAGGAGCCCGAATCTCCGAAGAGTCACGAGAGTACAGACGACAACGAACGCGCCAGGCTACTCGCTTCAAAGCATCAAGATCAGGCTGCAGGCATTTCAGCACAAGACAACCAGCAGATGGACCGTTATCCATTGGACGCCTTTACAAAGACTTTCTGTCGCGAGAATGATGGGTCTGGTGTCCGAGTCTACTTTTTGGGCCTCTTTGACTGCGTCGGTTCCGTCTCGGTGCTCGAAGCCAAAGCTCCCAAACCAGTCCCAATCGTCGGCACTGCTACGCATATTCGACATGCTGTGGCAGTAGACGAACATCGCGTCAAGTTCAAAGCGGCGCTCTTCGACCACGACGAGGATAAGAGTCAGTCAATCGACACCAGGTTTCACAAAGAGGTCTGGTTTCCAGGAACTCACTGCGATGTGGGTGGCGGCTGGGAATCTGAAATACCCAAAGTGATTCCCAAAAAGGAGGGTCTATGGACAAGGATCTGGTATCTTTTTAGACAACGTGACAGAGGCAGGGACCTCGATCCAGTTCCAAAGCACTATCAGATGTCCGACATACCTCTTTCATGGATGCTACACGAACTCGAGGTACTCGGTGAGCAGCCCAAACTAGAATCTGAAACCAAAATCGAACACAACTCCAAACTTTCCTGGAGCAGTCGTTTGGAGAACTTCAAGTCCAATTTTGCAGCAAAACGACAACAGGCCCTCACTGCACGCATGCATGACTCTCTGGTCTTTAAAGCTGGGAGCTCTTGGTTCAAAGTGCTTCTCTGGAAGTTTCAGGAAATACTTCCATGGGTACCACGTATCGAGCTTGTCAACGACAAATGGGAGCAGGTCAGAACCTGGCCAAACTTTGGGGCTACTCGCGACATACCACGAAATGCCCTTCTACATCATTCTCTCCTTCAGAGACTGATCGCAGAGGATGTCGTATACAAACCCCAGAACAACCATGGTGATACCAACCAGGGAGCGTGTCTCGAGATTTCCAAAATACATGAGCGACCAGAAGACCGATCTAAGACTGAGGTCACTGCCGATCCAGAAGGCATCCATAAACTGTACAAATTCAAATAGCTGTAGCCTTAGTACCAAGAAGGAATATCATGTTTGTTTTCTTTTCATCTAAAAGTACATGGAGAGGTATCTATTAGAGAGTGTTACACAACAGGCTACTCACGTGATCAGTCAAACACTCTTTTTGCTACCCAGTTTACTTCTTGTTCTTAGCCTTAGATGTTTAATTCACTCACTCAGTCACTTGATTCTTGCGTCTATGCTTTGACAGTATCCATTCAGGTAAACTTTAGTATTTATTCGTTCTAGTCGGAGGGAGTATACTAGTATATCTTCATAGGCATCGCGACAATCTTCATATAATAGAGGCCAGACATACTCTTAGGCCTTCTTATGACGCTCTAGTAACTAAGTCGTATTCTAAATAGTTAGCGCGAGGTAGGCTATATTGAGTACTTGTCACACTGGATGTAGGGCTGAGAGGTTATGAGAATAATAAGGAATTATAGTTAAGTAATCAGTGGTAGTATAATATGGTGCTAATTATTTAGGAACTGTGGATGTATTGTGCGAGGTCCCTTGGATAACGTGACGACCTCGGGGCAATTAATGTATGTACTTGTCCTTCTTTACAGCCATTCTGGGCCGTCATTAGGAACCCGGCGGAAGGTCAGCTCAATCTTGGTCTATTCGTTGCTCTTGTAGATCTCTCCGTGTGCTCTTCCTAATGTGTCCCTCAGAGCCATAAGACAGGATGTTTGGCTATGTCGAAAGTAAGGCTCGATTTGGTGTCGGCCTGTCGGGGGCTGCTGCTCATCATCCCTTCCAAGAGCATCGCCTGAACCTAATTTAATCAATGCGAGCGTTTCATTTTCCGCCAAATTTCATGGCTTGTTGTTTCTACATGCTCGTTCTTCCGCTTCATTAAGTGCTTTGAAATATTTCTCTGCACGTACTTGGATTGGTTAATTTCGTGCCTGCCTGCAAATTGAAGGATCCACAGCAAATGCTGCATGCCTACTTGAATGTCGGACATGTTCAGATGTTCAATCGAGTTCTCATGTGTCTCTTTGGAAAAAATCCCAGGATGATGTGCACTAAGCTCTCAATCCCCACCATTAAGAGCTTTTACGGAGCTATCGTGGCATCAGCGCTCAACAGTAATGCGACATGGCACGGACTACCGTATCGAAGATCCGCCGCGTCCAGTCTCTTCTTCCAACTCTGATGCCAAAGAGTCTAGCTCCTCTTTGGCAGTTGCATTGTCCAGTGCCGCAGCGTGCTCAAAGTCAACCATGCGGACTTGGCCGTCGTGCCCGTTGACTATAAAGTTGTATCGATTGGGGTCCCCATGTATAAGACCAATGTCGTGAAGCCTGCACAGTGCGTCTGCGCAAATCGAAAAATCCTGTGGACCCGCAAATCTACCCTCCAATTGTTCCAACAAAAGTCCCATAACCCGTCCGCCCTCCGTTACATGGCCTAGTACCCGCGGCGATAATTGAGGCATATCAGGCTTGTCGCGCTGGTACTGGTCCAGAATTGAATATGCCCAGGTTTCTCTCTCCAGCCGAGGTATTTCCCAGTCGAAAGCCGCGATTTTACACACCGCCGGTGCTCCATTATACATGACCTCGTGAACATTCGAACGGTGTCTCTTGGTTCGATCGAGTGAAAGGACTTCGATACGTTGAGGGTGCCATATAGTCTCGATTTCCGGCAGTGGGTTATTCGTCACAAGTACTTGGAAAGGATTGGAGTCTGCGCTCGAGGTAGCTTTGGAGATGTGAATTCGGGTCCATTGGTGTGCAGGTAGCTCGGGCAGATTGGGTATCAGTAAATATGGTCGACACATTGTATCCTCGTCGAAGACATCGGCCAAGATTGTCAAGTAGCCGACTTTCCCTCTATGCTGGACACGATAGACGCCTTGTTCATCGTCGATAATTTGATTTAAAATGCTGATTTCTTCCATGTTCCCTGCAAGTTGGCCCGGACCTGGATGGGCTTTTCTGTTGCCTGATTTAGCGTTTCCAATATGCTGAGACTTGTCGAAGTTGCTGATTCAAATGGTATAGAATCCAAAAATGAAATTTCAAACTCGATGAGCATTTGGAGAAGGTCGTGTTGATTGATCCTTCAGTCATCGGTGTGATTCTGGAATGGTCATGTGATCAGATGAAAGAGAATGGTTACGTAAGCAGGTGGTATAAATTTTCATTAGAGGCTACGCAGAATTATGCAACTTCCTTTTTGCCTGATGGGATCACATACAGATCAGCTACGTGTCACATGACCAAGCTTTAGTCACGTGACTGAGGCACAACCGTGCCTGTATTTAGTTCTTGCAGTCTGCTTGTCTTTATTCTCTTTCTGCACCTTTCAGATTCAAAGTAATTGCGCATCTTGACCTGCTCTGCGTGTTCGCTTCACAGCTAGATAATTTTGAATCGAATCAGACAGTGAATTCAAGATACCTTGTACGCGCTACTGAACCTTGTCGTACCAAATAAGGCGCCCAATTTAGCTGCCGTCAGCGCCTTTCTCTTTCAACCAGGTCCCAGTATCCGTACCTCCTTCTCAGTGTCAACTCATCACCACCGCAGTGAAGCGGCAGATGAGGTGCTCTGTACACATTTGATTAGATGATGACATTGCGGCAGCTCATTCACCTACCTGTCACAGAATTGACGCGTCTGATGGTGTACATGCTTTTTTCTCTATGAACATGCTACGCTCTTTTTCACATGAAGAATACTCTCACATGGTAATGAATGGCGTATTAAAAGGTTTCGATTTCAACCGAGACTGTAGAGTATTGATATGCCGTAGCTGCATCTGTGCCGTCGTACCTGGTCAGACCCGGATCCAGCTCCGCACCAAGTACAAAGGCTTGCACTGCGAAATCAGATCAATTGGTATGTGCAACAGATGTGAAATACCTGGGTCCCGAAGACGACGCCATTCCAATACTACCCATATCTACCGGTGGTGCTTCTCCAGATTGCGGTTAAACCTGTCGCACTCGCTGAGGCATGGGCTTCACTGCTGAGAGTCTCATATGTGGAGCAACCGCCACGGCAGAGGGTAGGCTGGGAGGACCAGCAGCACGCCTGAATATCCGTGGCGGACAAATGTCAACTGCCAGCATTTCTTCATTCAGGGCTCTTGGAAACACACGTTTGAGGTGCGACGGCTCTGTCGCATGTCAAACAGACGCACGCATAGGGGTATTGCAATCTATTCTGCGCTTACTGCATACCGGCAGAAGGTAGATATCAGCGTCTTACACAAACCTTTCCCCTTCTATTGTGTAAATGACGCGGTATGAGATGCGGGCCAAACTCGAAGCTGCAATTCTCTGAGTGACGGTGGCGGCAGCTGTTGTGCCTTAGATGTCAGGTGCTAGGCGCCAAGAACAGGTGTAATTAACACCTCTCCATAGACCTTAGCTCTAGTTCTAACACAAGTCGACTTCTAAGCCCACACAACAGCAGCGGATGCGTCAGCGCCAAGCTAGCAACCGCCGGGCTAGTCAAGCCTAAATAATGAAGTAAGAGAGCAGTTGCCTCTTCTTCAAACGCAAGCCTCATTCAAATCTGGTTCATATATCAACTTTATGCGCATTGGAAGCGCCTGGAATAGTCGATACAGCCATGACTTCAGTCGGCTCTAATCATGGGGTGCTGGTGGGACACAACTCGGGCTCCATCAACATTACCATGGCTCCAGGTAAGTGCATGCTCCCACTTTGATCAGTCCTTTGGTCAACGGCACGCTAATAGGCTGTACTATACGATAGAAAGTTCTGAAAACCCACCGCGGCCCTCGTGCTGGGTGCCGTTCCGCCGCGACCCAGACTTTATTGCCCGTGGAACACTGCTCGATCAGATCCGCCAACGATGCGCCGAGCCAGCATCTCGTGTGGCGCTAGTAGGCTTGGGCGGTGTGGGGTAAGCCTCACTAGAGAAATTACGGTCATCGCTCACAGAATATATATAGCAAGTCACAGCTGGCAATCGAGTACTGCTATTGTACTGCTGAGTGGTCGCCAGAGACGTGGATATTTTGGGTTCATGCCAGCAACAATGCACGGCTCGAACAAGGCTTTCGAGAGATAGCAGAGCAGGTGAGAGCTCGTGGCTGGAATGACTTACAAGCGAATCCGTTTGAGCTGGTTCATGACTGGCTTCGTAATGAGAAGAATGGGCCGTGGCTACTGGTGCTTGACAATGCCGACGATGCGGCTATCCTTTCTTGGCCTGCAAGTGACGATCGGACTTCGTTTGCAGACCACGACAAAAGGACAACTGACAGCGGCAGCAGCATACCCCAGCAGCACCTGTCAAGGTATCTACCCCCGAGCAGACACGGTTCAGTCCTGGTGACTAGCCGGACGAAGCATGCTGCAATGCAGGTGGTAGAAGACAGCGACATTATCATAGTCGAGCCAATGAACAGCTTAGCTGCACATGCTCTAACGCGTCAGAAGCTGAGGATTGAACGCGAGACTGATGACGATATTGCTGAGCTAGCAACAGCACTAGACTATATGCCGCTCGCTCTCGTGCAAGCGGCGGCATATATTCGGGAGCGGGCGCCACGATGCTCGGTGCGGCAGTATCTGGACGATTATCGTAAGAGTGATAGCAGAAAGACGAGCTTATTAAATTACCAGGCTGGCCGTCTCCGTCGCGACGAAGCAGCTAGTAATTCAGTGCTTATAACGTGGCAGATATCATTCGAGCATATAAAAAATACACGACAGTCAGCAGCTGATCTACTGTCGCTGATGAGCTTCTTCGACAGGCAGGGAATACATGAAACTCTACTTCGCTACGCAGGCGATATAGAAAATATCACAGCTAATAATAGCCTGGAGGACGATATCGTTATGCTGCGCGACTACTCATTCATTACGGTCACTGAAGATGCAAATATCTTTGAAATACACAGCTTAGTACAGCTAGCTACGCGCATATGGCTAGAAAGCCAGGGCCAACTTAATCAGTGGAGGGAACAGTTTATCACTCGTCTCTGTGCAGAACTACCTACGGGAAACTACGAGAACTGGGAGAAGTGCCAGGCGCTATTTCCACATGCGAGAGCGGCACTAGCGCAGCGTCCTGAAGCTAAAGAGTCACTTAAAGAATGGGCATCGTTATTATTTAAGGCCGCATGGTACGCTCAGACAAGGGGAATAATAGTCGAGGCAGAGGAAATGTCAATTAAATCAATAGAGGTTAGAAGAGAAGTACTGGGACCTGAGCATCTAGATACGCTGACAAGCATGGACAACTTAGCGTTAGTGCTATACAGCCAGGGCAAGTACGAAGAGGCCGAGTCGATGCACAGACAGGTGCTGGCGCAGAGGGAGAAGGTGCTAGGACCTGAGCATCCTAATACGCTGACGAGCATGTACAACTTAGCGATAGTGCTAAACAGCCAGGGCAAGTACGAAGAGGCCGAGTCGATGCAGAAACAGACGCTGGCGCAGAACGAGAAGGTGCTAGGACCTAAGCATCCACATACGCTGTCGAGCATGAGCAACTTAGCGTCAGTGCTAAACCGCCAGGGCAAGCACGAAGAGGCCGAGTCGATAAACAGACAGGCGCTGGCGCAGAGGGAGAAGGTGCTAGGACCTAAGCATCCTGATACGCTGACAAGTGCATATTGTCTCGCTCATCTCCTCGCAAGCCGACATTGCTATAAAGAATCTCTAGCATTGTATGAAAGAGCATGCGCAGGATACCAAACTATACTTGGGATAGATCATCCGACTACACACGCTTGTCGCCAACACTATGCCGAAGCTCAGAAGTCTGCATCAAGAGAGGGAGACTCTTCAGACATCTCTACCCAGAATCTAGAGCAAAGTCCTTCAGCTTCCTTTGCTCAAAGTCCGGACGACATGAAGGATATACGTTCAGGCAAGACGTCGAGATTGGTACGTGGTCTAGCAAAACTCCGGCTGAGAAATACAAAGAGGGCTACTTAAGACGCACTTATAGACTGGCCTTCCTGCTTGTCCCAAGGCTTTCCATTCTTGTAATATTGATATTGTAAAATAGATTTTTGCTTCATCTGCTTCGTCTCCTTTCCTCACCGATTTGAAAATAGTACATTTGATGCACAGACCTGTTTTGCGAAACACGAGCCAGAACTGAACTCATGCGCCAGCAGAATGCTTCGGATCGAGAAGCTGAAGAAGGAGACTACGTTGACACGCACAGAATGTTCACTTGCTTGCCCTACACCACGTAATGTATTTTGCCTTCACATTTGATTGGTAGTATGTTATTAAATTGACGTTTGCATCGATTTCTTCATTTTCTCCCGAAGCATTTTAAGTTAAGGGTAAATGCGTGTCTCACTCACAATAAACAAATCCTCATTCCTACAAACCAGTTCTTGACACAAGACTTTCTAATAAGAGTATGCCCATCTAGAATGCGTAGATCGCTCTACATCTTCCCGCCGTTTGACCTCTTCCGCGCTCAGAATTTGACAGCATAGCCACATGGGTGCGTAGTCTTTGGCAAAATAAATAAAGCTTGTGTCTACTACATGCATCGGCGCTCTTGATTTGGCTTGATGAAGCGGTCAGATACATCCTTCAGAATAATGAGTGGTCCGTGGTGGGTCTCTTCGGTGACAATATTCGTACAGTGGGAGACGTTTACCTCGAGTGCACTATGAATCTCGCCTCAAACTCTCCTCTCTCTTTCTCTAGGACTTAGCCGCGAGCGCAACCCGTCCGTGAAGTCGCACTTGTCATGAGAGGATGAAACCTCACACAACAAGAGTCACGGCAAGAAGCCGCACAGTCTGGGGTAAGGATTCCACGAGATCACTAGAACAGAGTGGCTCACTCTAATTGTCACAGATCCTGATTGGTTGATAAGCTCAAGGTGGGGTGTCATCAAGCCTCCAACAAGGCTGTGCACTTCGAATTTATTAGACAGGCAACATCCTCATACTAGTCAGACTTTTTAGACAAATCAAGCTGGCTTGAAGACTTGTGTTTTAGTAACACTCTAGCTCTATTATTCAGTTGGCGAGGTCCTTCAAAGCCCGTTCAGACCATTCACACAAAAGGCCACCCCATAAGCAGCTACCCGAAAGATGGATAAAACTCAGAAAACTTATCGCATTCGCGGTATTGCTGTATCATGCGATATTAAACGCCTAGAATCGTACCTAGCGGATTCCTTGTATCCAGAAGGTGGAGAGGGCAAGCAAATTGCCGTTAAGTCGTTAGCGACTGCAGCAAATCTGAACAGCCAAGTTGCGACTGTGGATTTTGACGCTGAACCTGTTTTATTCCAGAATGCAACCAATGGCCAATTAACACTTTCTGGAAAGAAACATGAAATCGGCTTAACTAATCAATTTCCGGAAAATTTGACTGTTGATTCACACTTTCGAGGCCTAACCCCGTTGCATACTGCACAACTTGGCGACAGAGGCGTTGCAAGAATCGAGTATGTTTAAATAGCTGTTCTCAGGTTCAGTGCGCCGAGGCTTACATCATGAAAAGTATCATTGCCATCAGCGGTCTTGGCAGCCATGCATTTGGCTCCTTCAAAGAACGGGGAGAGAGTTATATGTGGATACGAGATGCTCTAGGCCTCGAGATGCCTGCGGCAAACATCTGGATATACGGCTTCGACTCAAAGGTGCACCAAAGCAAATCAGTGCAGACCATCGATGACCTGGCAAGCGGCTTTGTGTCAGCTCTCCAAGAAGTATTCGATTGTCCTACCAGCAGCACAGAAGCTGACCAAGTTCGTCCAACAATTCGACGGCTGGTTCTGATCGGCCACAGCCTGGGCGGTCTTGTCATCAAGCAGGTCAGTAGCATCGTGCTGTCACGATTCAAAGCTAATCAGTCAAGGCATTGATTCGTCTGAACAAAGAAGGGAAGAGCGGGTTGAGAATACTGCCGGCTATCCGGGGCCTGTTATTCTTCGGTGTGCCAAACCAGGGCATGGCGCAACGCTCGCTCCTTTCCATGTCAGAAGCCGGTCCAAATGACTACCTGCTGCACACCCTTGGACCAGTCTCGGAGGTTCTTCGAACACAGCGGGAGCAGTTTGCGAGTTGTGCCGCCTTGATGAACTGTGAGGTGCATTGCTTTTACGAAACCATCCTGTCGCCTACCGCCGTGAAGGTGAGGTTTTATAAGCGCAATATAGATACCGGACGCTGACGGGCTTGTAGGATGACCAAGGCAGATGGAGCATGAGTGGACCAGAAGAGTGCCTCGTGACTAGAGACTCGGCAACACACTATCTTGAAGGAAAGTCATCCTACACTAACTGTCATGCCATCGACGCATCACACTCTGAAATGATCAAGTTCCGACGCCATGATGCAACAGCAGAGTCTGTATTTCGCATCATGGCCAATCTAAGTGTAGAGGGTTTGCCCGAGGCCGAATATACAAGGCAAGATGAGGCAAATCAGAGTGAGTTGTTTCCTCTCTGCACATGTGTTTTTTTCCAGCGATTCCAAAGCCTGTGTTGATACTGAACGAATCTAGCAAACTCTTTGTACAATCTCGGTCTACAACTCACTTACGCACCATATCTGGAAAGACAGCTCTTCAAAGGTCGAAGCCAAGAACTAAAGCTTCTAGAGCAGACTTTACTTCCTCGAAGCATCAGGACCGACCAGAAAGTCATTGCTCTGTCAGGGCTAGGAGGGATGGGCAAGACACAACTTGCACTGGCCTTTGCTCGCGAATACCACCACCATTTTACAGCCGTAATATGGCTTAGCTGTAATACAGAGACTTCCATACGCTCTGATATCGTGAGACTAGTGACTGAAGTCCTGGACAGCAACCACACAATTGGACCTGGCAGCACTAAAGATCAACAAAATATTGACAGGTTTCGATCATGGTTGTCAGAACCTACAAATAGACGCTGGCTTCTCATTCTGGATAACTATGACAATCCATCTATGAAGTCAACCTCAAGTGTGGTATCTGGCGCGTACGACATCAGAAAGTATCTACCGCAAAGATGTCATGGATCCGTGCTGATCACGACTCGAAGCACTGAGCTGCCATATCGAGTTATGCCACAATTGAAACAGCTAGATGAGCAGGATAGTAAGAATCTTTTGCTGCAACGCGCAGGGAGAGATGTAGATGAGGAAGGTGAACCTGCATTGCACCTTAGAGCTGAATCTACAAGAGCTGACGGCCTCAATCTGCAGATGAAGACATGAGCAAGCTTGTAAAACGCTTGGCAGGCTTACCGTTAGCACTTGCGACAGCTGGCGACTACCTTCGTCAGTCGCCAATCAGCTTTGGTACATATTTAGACTCCTACAACGACTTATGGAAGTCATCTACAAATGAAGGACCTTCGGAATACGAAGGTCGCACGCTCTACAATACTTGGAATATAACTTTTGGACTCTTAGATGGTCAGGCTAAAGAGTTACTTTGCTTCCTTGCATTCTTCGACAACCAAGATATTTGGTTCGAGCTGTTACAAAAGGCTGGAAATAGACTCGATGCAGGAAATGGATCAAAGTGGTCGAAGATTGTCAACAAGATTAAGAAGCCGCCCAAAGAATTCCGATTTTCAAAGATTCTTGAGACAGCGACCAGTTTCCACAAATATATGCGTCACCTTTGCAGTCTATCTCTGGTTGAAAGTCATCAGTCGAGCCAGAGCTACAGTTTACACGCGTGTGTGCATGATTGGCTCCTCACTCGGTTGAAATCTCAAAGTAAGAAGAGTCTTTACCGGCTTGCGTTCTGGTGTATATCGGACTCATACGCCTGGGAGATCACCCGAGATTCATGGAGTATAAATAAAAGATTGTTCCCACATTTACAACAACTTACTCAGGGACTGTTCAAAGACGTCTTGCAGTCAGATCCCAATATAATTGGCGGGTATGAGTACACCTGTGCAGGAGAGCTCTACCGCAATCAAGACAAGCTCGAGTCGGCAGAGAAGATGTATATACGAGCGCTACAGGGCTACGAAAAGGCGCTAGGACCAGATCATACGTCGACACTCACTACAGTTAACAACCTTGGAGTTCTCTACCGCGATCAAAGCAAGCTCGAGTCGGCAGAGCAGATGTATATACGAGCGCTACAGGGTAGGGAGAAAGCGCTAGGACCAGATCATACGTCGACACTTAATACAGTCCACAACCTTGGTGTTCTCTACTGCGATCGAGGCAAGCTCGAGTCGGCAGAGCGGATGTATACACGAGCACTGCAGGGCTATGAAAAGGCACTGGGGCTAGACCATATATCAACACTTCATACAGTCCACAACATTGGCAATCTCTACTCTGATCAAAGCAAGCTCGAGTCGGCAGAGCAGATGTATATACGAGCGCTACAGGGCTACGAAAAGGCGCTAGGGCCAGATCATACGTTAATACTCGATACAGTCAACAACCTTGGAGTTCTCTACTACGATCAAGGTAAGCTCGAGTTAGCAGAGCAGATGTATATACGAGCGCTACAGGGTAAGGAGAAAGCGCTAGGACCAGATTATACGTCGACACTCACTACAGTCAACAACCTTGGCAATCTCTACCGCGATCAAAGCAAGCTCGAGTTATCAGAGCAGATGCTTATACGAGCGCTACAGGGTAAAGAGAAGGCGCTAGGGCCGGATCACACATCGACACTCGATACAGTCAACAACCTTGGAGTTCTCTACCGCGATCAAGGCAAGCTCGAGTTATCAGAGCAGATGTATACGCGAGCGCTACAGGGCTACGAAAAAGCGCTAGGGCCAGATCATACTTTAACACTACGCGTAAAAGCAAATCTACAGGAACTAAGTGTAATAGAGTACAGTTGAACCTCCACTTAATGGATAGAGGTGATCCAAGCGCGTTTATCTATTAAATGGAGATATCTATCAAGCGGTATTAGCTTAGCAAGCAGGGAAGCTGCCTGTATAGGAAAGCGAGGTGAATATAGTATTGATTAAGGAGTAAATTAAGTATATTTTCTAATATATATACTACCTATAGAGGTGAAAAGGAGCTATAGACTATTAAAAGTATATCTATAGAGTACTCTACTATAGACTACTTACTCTCTTTTAATTAATACTCCTTTCAAGCGTATAAGCTCGCCAGTAAGCTTATTATTAACTAGCGACTACTATTCTATAAAGACCTCTAAAATATAAATTACCTCGATAGCCTACTATATATAAATAAGAGGTAATTCTCCTACTTCTTTATTAGTCTTAGTATTACGTTCGTAATTATCTTACTACTATAAAAGGTTATTAAAGAAGTTATTTTCTTTCTGGTGTCGCTGCGTTAGGAAACTGCTCCGACCCTAGAGCGCTATGATTGGCTAAAGCCAGCGCCCTGGCCTATGCGCTAGGCTACCGCACATATATACTCAACTCCATTCCCTGTGCCAATTTTTCCCTCCATCATATATCTATTACTCGTCTCCTAGTACTCCTTCCTTCTTTTATTTCCCGCTACTACTCTGCCGCTTTCGCAGCCTATATTCCCGGTGCAGTGGCTGCCAATCATGTACACGCGTACAGGAGGCTGGCTCGACCCAGCTATCTGCCCTCCCTCATAGACGCGTGTCACGCTGAAGGAGCACTCTCGTTGCAGTGACTCTCACCTTAAGCCACCGGAAAAGAACGCCAGACGTACGCGAAGCCAGCGGGAGCTGCATACCCTATCAGTTTCTGCTCAACGCTTTTGACACGGACGTTGCCGCTACTGCTACTACTGCCACTGCGTCTATCGTCTCTCACACCGCCGCAGCTTGGCCTTAGGCACACAGTTGGTGCCGTTTCAAGGCGTAACCAGCCGTATTCGCGGCAAGGTAGACTTTGCTTCGATTGTCCGCTGTGGCTGCTTGCGCCTGGCCCTAGAGGCGGCCTGGCTTGTACATCGAACTTGACGTATCAGCTTTGCGGGTTAGACATGAGAAAGACGGGCTATGTTACGTTGCTAGGTGGTAAGCATTCGATAGGGTGATGTGGTGACGTCTTCGGAGAGGGGAGGGGGGGGCTATTGGCCAGCATTCGATTACAGACCTGCACCAGGCACGAGCTGGATCGGCTGATCCTTATGGGAAGATTTGATTGCCCATGCCAACGTCTCCGTGCCGGTCCACGTTAAAAGCCCTGGTGACCCTCTCTTTCTGGCGAACGCTTATTCGACAACTTCGGTTTGATATGGAGCCACTCACCCACTCCGGTTTCTCCAGGTCGCCCGCTCAGCTTGATCGAATTGAATTCTATAAAGGTCCACCTCTTAAGAAGCCGACGCGCGAGCCTCCGCTCAGTCGAGAAGAATGGTCGTTCATCGACGACGTCCCTAACGAAATGTCTGCGCCTGCTGAGATTGGCCCGGATGGCGATCCTGCTAAAAGGGAGCACAGAAGCCCTAGCGAACAAAGAACTTCAGTCCTGCAAGGTTGGTGGAATGCTCCCCGCCTGTTTGTTCAAAAAACTGCAAAGTAACTTATTTTCACCAGAAGCACCCACGCGTCGCGAGTCACAGGGAATTGAACAATATGAGGTCTTGACAGGCTTAACCCCACAATCTCCTGTTGTGATTCCGCTCTCCCCTTCGACGGATACTAGCGCAAATAGCCGCCGTCCGTCCACCTCTCCTCGAGATGAAATCATGCTTGACGACAGGGCAAGCTCTTACGAAATTAAAGAGCCAGAGCGTGACTTCGCTTCTACTTCCTCTAGCGACAGCGAGGGCCCAATTCAACCTGCTAAGCGGGCTGCAGAGCTTCGTCGTGCAGCTCGAAGGGGCGCAAATACATTGCACTCGTTCTCATCCAATAAGCGGCTAATTCGCTGGAGTGGATCATCTCGATTTTGGACAGGCGAGGAAGACGCAACTCTTAAGAGTCCCGACACAGGCCCTCAAATAGTACGACTAGTTCCGCCGTCACTTACTGTACGTAGAGGGGAGCATGGAGATGATTCCGTGCAACTCTCATTCGAGATTTCCTTCCAGGAGTTACAGGGAGTTTTAGCTCGTTTACCTGGCAAGGTGCAAGAGAAGGATATGGTCAGACCAAAGAATATGAGAAGCCGACAACGGAGTACGCAGCGAGAGCGGCGTTACTTAAAATACTCCGATGAGGAAAATCGATATCTTATCTTCTTGAAGGAGGAATCGAATCTTTCATGGGCACAGATTACTTCAAGCTTCGCGAAGCGCTTCCCTTCTCGGTCAAGAGGTTCACTACAGGTACATTATTCTACATCCTTAAATGGGAATCATTGAGTTTAGGTAGAAGAATGTACTTATGATAGAAGTAGATATTTTCGCATTATCTAAAATACTTGTCATTGCGCCTGCTCTGCTTGTCGTTAGTTTACTTCAAGATGATGAGCCACATTGGTGAACGTTTCGAGAGGGCCGGATCATCCTGCTAAGCCTTTGACGAGGTCCTGCGACATTATATGACGAAAATAGCATTCAGACTGACATTATTTCTCAATCATCATCCTCTAGAGGTTTTAAAAAATCCATATCTATACTTGTTTGCACCGTCACCCCATCCAAGTCTTCGTTTGGAAGAGCGACGTAACGGACAAGTTTGACCTGTTCGAACCATCCACTTGCAATGCATATGTCCTCTTTTCCGCCCTTACAACACTTTTTCTTCCATATTTGGTCGCTTTCGTCAAAGATTGTCGCGACGATTGGCTCAACAACAACGCTCGTGATAGGTATGCGTGATGCAAACCGTCGGCATGTATGACAGCGTCTGTCACCTTGGGAATACTTCATGTCTTCCGCAGTGCAAGATAAGCAAATTTGCGCCGAAACTTGTACTCTGTTAAAGAACGAGCAGTGAGATTGCAACGAACCAACTTACAACATTCAAAACAATAAGCCAGCCGCTTCGTCATTCTATAGCAGACAGTGCATGTAACCCTCCCTTCTCTATCGACGGGAAGAATGACTCTTCTTGTAACACTTAACCGGGTATCGTTGCAAAAATATGGACAGCTAACAAGGCCGCCATCCGCAGGTACGCATAAGCTGCAAACAAGCTATACTAAAGGTCAGCTGGCAAATTCAAAATGCCCGTACGCAATACGAACATGACCGCATGATTCCCGCCAATAGATACGGCTTGAGAGATCGATAGCAGTACTACAACCTGAACAGCAAGTTCGGCTGCGAGACAACTGCGTAGGTCCTATTTGAAGACTGGGAGAACGAGAAGTCCGTGTAGTTGAGGGATAAGACAGGCCTTGAGTTCCTGAAGACATAGTCGTTGTTATATGAGAATGAGATGCTTGGGAAAGCCACCGTCTTATGTCTTATGGCAGGATTTATTTTAAGTAGCTACGCTGAGGTGGCTCGAAACGTGGTGAGGCTGTCTTGTAGCGAGAATAGAACATGGCGCAGCCATAGTCAAAGACGATGCTTGCCAGCCAGTCATTCGAAGCGACAGACCGTCTGCAACGCAATGAGACTGCGTCAGCAGAGCTTGTCAGCCAATCGGTCCGAGCGATAGCACTGGGATGGCTTGAAATGCGGTGAGGCTGTTCTGCGAAGGAGTCAGTGGTGTTGCAGCGAACTTGGTATCTGGGAACTCTTGTGGGCCAGTCATTTCAGCTAGCACTATCGAGATGGAGTGATGGACCATGTGGCAAATGCTGCAGTAAAGAGCATAAATAGCAGCTGCCTCGACAAACAAGTTCAATCTCTCAACAATTCAGGCTTCCGCGAAAATGAACGTCCCGCCATATCAATATCAATGCCTTCTCTGCTCTTCCGAACTGAACGGGATCGATTTAGCCTTCTATCGTGAAGAATGCGGTCATGTAGGTTCTAGATGATACTCTTGATTTTAAAGATACTAATTGGGGAAGCTCGTCTGTCCGTCATGTCGAGAACAGCATTCGGAAGTCTCTTGTGAAAGGTACTGCGCATCGCGCATAGGAAGTCCAGTTTCACCATTCTCGTTCAACATTCAGGCTGTGGGAACATTCTCCTGTGTATCTTGTTGGCAACAGCCAGATCAACTTGTTGTTTGTCCGAGCTGCAGTAAGTGTTAATGGCGATGTTTGAGTTCAAGCTAACACTATAAAAGAAATGGCATCGCTTTGCGGTTTGTGTACTGTTAGGCAGGCAAAGACACCCCATGGCCTACGGACTTGCAGCATGTGTGCCTTGCCGTCAGAACACGTCAGTTTGGCGATTTTACCTACAGTCGTCCTTCGACCATTCAGTCCAGAGGTCTACGAAAGTACCGATGTCTATGCATGTGTAGTTGGTGGAGCCACAAATCAACTCTACATTTCTTAACAGGGGAAACAATTTGGCTGTGGTATCCTTATGGCAAGTACTTTAGTTTGAAGGTATGTTACACGGAATTTGAGGATTGTGTTTTGTCTTGAGCAGTGAGATGATCTTTTTTTGGTTTGCGCAGCTTTTAACTAGAAGAAATGGATCCGATGCAGAGACGGCTCGCATCATCTATCAATTACGCGATGTTGGTATGCGTTGTGGAGATCGGTTTAGGTGAGGATACCGCGCGGATGACTGGGCATCGACTGAGGATCGTATGGATAGCTGTAGACGCGCCAAGGAATTCGCGCGGGCCATTTCCGCAGTCAAGGCGACTTTCCTACCAATTTCACCTTTGATGAAACACACAAGGCGAGAAACATCTGCAGAAGCCTTTGAATTAATTCAACTCCTGATGCAAAAGACTTTACAAAGCCCAGAAGCCTCCGATCCGATTATCATAAGGCTCCGCGCGAACTTTAGCCTACCACACACCGCCAAACGCCTCTGACCGATAGTCACGCAAATCGCGAACATGTCAGTTGTCCTGGTGCACACCGCAAGGGAGTTGGATAGAGAACACGACATCTTTCTTCCACGTAACGTCGCTGCCTATACGGACGCACATCTATATTGGCTCCCCGCAGTTACACTTCGTACTCTCTTGAGTACTGTCTCGCAAATTGCTGCAGAAACCTACGAGCGAAAGACTGTTCCTCAAACGCAAGTTGCCCTTATCAATGAAGGGGTTATGCGGGATAATGAAAGCGTCCCAAAGAATTATATGAATATTAAAAACAACCCAAATTTGTCACGAAACGTTGAGTGACCAGACCTTATGAATGAAGCGAGTGCGGTAGTGTTTGCAGGGTTTCTCCCTAAATGTGTCTTCATCAACCATGTATACAAATGATTCCCTCCGCACCGCTTCAATGCCATCCAGAAGAATTCCGCATTCCTCCGCTAATAAAAAACCTCCCTTGAACAAGTTGATAGTCAATTCCTTGTCACCCGCTAACCATGCGGCAAGGTTTCTCGGGTTTCTCTTCCTCTTCAGCGCTGCTATTTGAGGTACCGCAAACCCTTTACCAGATAACAGAGATGTAAGCCTCAAGATGCAGTGATCAGTGTTAAGGCACAACTCGTCTAGAGGAAACTTGATGAAGTTTTCTGTCGCATTTGTGTCGGGCGAAAGTCCGAGGAAACGCTTTGCATCAGCTTGATTTCCAGCGCTACCCAACAATTTGGCTAAGTGATAGGCTTCTCCCATATATGCTACCTCGCCGTGTGTGTAATCGACAGCAAGGCTGTGCTTGAGAAATTGGACATGTGAATCGACGAGCTCGAGAAATTGATTGCGTATTTCCAAGTTGGCTATTGGCTGCCACTTTCTCTGAAATTTTTGTATCAAGTCTGGATCTGTTTCCAAGGACTTCCCCTCGCTGCAGCGCTGTGCAGCCGCAATCGCCTGGTCAAGCGCACAGGCCATACGGGGTGTTGTGCGCTCATTCTTTAATTGCTGGAAATGGCTTAGGAAATTTTTTGCTTCAGCTTTTGCATCGTATTGTGGGGGAAGTTCATATTGCGGCGTTTCGTCTAGCATGATGGCAGATATTGTGACGAGGGTTGACAAAGAGGGTCCCATTCACTATATATATATGTTTGATGACATGACGTATGCCAAGACCCCGGTTCCAAATTCAACAAATCAACAACAAGCATCCAGATCGATCGCGCGTAGCAATGTTGAATAGGTGATAATCTCATTCCTTTTTGCGCATTTCTTCCAGTGCGTTGGACAAGTTCTGCTTCTGCTCAGAGCTCCCGTGTGTCTGGATCCATTTTGCAAACATTGCCTCTGCTCTTGGGTCCTTCATATGTCTCTCGAATGTTTCGTAGTCGAGTGCACTTCCTTTTTCCTTGGTTGCAAGATCGCTTGCGTGCATTCCAATGAACCAATAGATACCACCAGCAATGGCGGCAGTGCTCACCACTACTCCTTGCACAACAGTGCTAAGGTTAGCTGCGATGGTAGTCGCATCGACGACGTCTTGTACAGTCATTGCGAAAGTGCTCGGTTGGATAGGACGTATCACTTGGTTTGGGATGAGGGTCTTTCCCCTTGGTCAGAAAGGAAGAATTGCTGCTGTTTGGTTGGGAACAATGTCTTATCTGGTAGGAAAGAAAATATTTTTCCTGCTTGTTAGAGGTGTCTTATATACCCTGAGGCTCGAGGCCTGATCAATCAACAGTTGACTTCGTACGATGTGTTGTCGTCTGATCATTGGCTTACCGTAGATGCGAGTCTCGCCGAGCGGCGTTTGATCTAACTGCAAATATAATTGGTACCCACTTGAAGGATTGACGCGAAGGTGTACGTGTGGTAGAAAAGAACAATACACTACACCTAAAGAGTGAGCGTCTAAACCCTTCTCACAGAATACTTAATAATGTGCTGAATATGCGTTGAACTGCATGATGGTATCTGCGCAGCACGGTCCATTGCCTCAGGAAGTGTGTACGTTAAACTGAGATCGGCAAATTAGTCGGCAGCTACTTTGAGCAGACATACGATGGGAAGTCACTCAGAGTATCACGACTAGGTAGTACTCGACCTTCATGCATTAGCTCGGCGAGAAATGGCACGTATGCACAGCCTTCACACTCTCGAGGCATGCTGTCCACTCATTTCGCTTGTGTAAAGCTGGGGTCGGTTGAGGCAGCAAATCGGGGAACGATCCACGACCCGCTCCTTGCGCCAGCCACACCTCCGCCTAAGCCTCTCAAAACTGCACCAGCTGCAGTGGCCCCTTCGGAGGCGCTTGTGCAGCGAAGAAGCCGATCGAGTTACTGGCAATTACAAGTATAGAGGCGAGATCCGACGACCTTCTGAGCGATAGATGAGCTGCCCGAAACTCATGTAGGGATAATTTTGCGATCAAAAGGACGAGAGGCGAGGAGCTAGGTAGACGACTAGCCTTTGAAAAGTCATGATCAACAAGTACTGAGTGCTGCAATCGTATGGGAGGTGTGGAACGAGGTGCTGATTACGCTGGCTGCGCTAGCTTATCTGGGTAGGTCTCCGCTCTGTCCCGTCTTACCCCTCTCGCCTGCATCGCCTCGGGATCCCAAGTCGCCACGGAATCTGCTCACCGCACTTTATAACTTCTCCTCCCATCAAATCAACCAGTGAACCATATGATGGCAGCTGCAAACAGTTCTGAGGACAGACTAGCTTCGGGGGTGACGGATAGAGAAATGGCCGCCTTTGTAGGCCTGAATACTAACGAATCATTTGACAATCAAGTCTTCAACCGATACAAGGTAGGACAAAGTTAATACTCTTTCCCTTTATAAAGATACTAGCCGTGTCTAGAAACTTGTCAAGTCTACCTACAACGAAACCCAGATATCTGCTTCGGAACAATTTGATGATATCCCATGGGATACGATCGAGAAGGCTACCCAAATAATTATAAAAAAGTGTAGCGAAGACTCTCTGTTTTGCCGATATCCGAAATTACAAGGTATAGAGATTATCCTTGCCCGACTCAAGCGAGAGCATAAATATAGGAGAGCGCATAGACCCCTATCACAAGAACAAAAGGCCGATGAATTATCAAGTCCTCGATTTGACCCAGTAAGAGACAGCGCGAACTCGAAACCTGAATCATGAAAGGTGGTGATAGTCGGTAACCTTCAGCCACTCATTACAGTCTTGCGCTCTAGGCCGGAGGCAAATGGGATAGCGAAGGAGCGTGTATGGTGGATATAACCGCTAGCGTCCAGCAGTCAGCTCTGGCTTGTCCTGCGCACGGTTCAAATGCACGGTTGAATATTGTACTTTAAGGAAAGTAGCTGATCGTGTCACTCTCAGAAGAAATGTTGAGTGAGGTCTTTTTGAATCTTGAAAATCTGCACGAGTATGCTGATATCACTTTATGTGTTTCAATATTTGCTGATAATGTTACCAATTTGTTGAGGGCCATAAAGACCCATCGTCACAGGATGCGGTGCACAAGCTATACTAGTCAAAGTGCCTACCATGACAAATATCAAAGGTCTAGACTGGACTCGAACGCTCAGGTGGGTGTGATTGCAGATACCGAGGCGAGGCGAGATTTGCAGGCGAGGCGGGATTGGCAGGCGAGACAGGATTGTGAAGAGCGAAGCGAGCGAGACAGATGACATGGCGATGGCCCACAAATCGGAGACGAAACCTGGATAGGCTAGTGGAATAAAGGATTGAACTGTTTCCGCTAGGGGATGTGACCTTCTGATGCCGAGCACATCATAATTGGTCTCGACGCCTGCAGCATTTAGCGCCAGTCTGTGCATCTGCAAGGCTGGCGATCGATTTGCTTTCCTCGCTTCCCTCCCGTGCATGTAAGTCGCGCTAAGGTCTGGCTCACTCTCCCAGTCGCTGCCTTCCGATATGTTTTGATTTACAACAGGCGTGATGGTTCGACGCAAAGCTCCTAACAAGAGATTCCTTAAACCTCAATTGATACGTGAGCACTGTTCTGAATCCCAGACCTCTGGATTGACAGAAGCTTTGCATCCTTGCCTTCCTCTCCTGGAGAAAATGGTCCGACAAGAAGTCTCCGCGACCGTGGAACCCTCAAGCAATAAGAATATCAACACAGCGAACATGCGCTTTCATTTCGCAAAGTTCGATCATACCCTTCTTTGTGGCATTTTAGAAGGGCCGATAACCACCGAAGGTCCGGAAAGTTTGCTGCAAAGGATAAAAGACTCCTCAGACTACAGACTTGGCCCATTCAAAGAATGGGCCTTCCGTTTGCCCAGTTGCCTTTCAGAGTCGCAGGTCACCCTTGCTGAAACATATCTAGCTCTCATCGATGAGAAAGAAACCCCATCAGTGTTATTCCTAGCGATGAATTTCGAGATACTGATTCGCCAAGCACCCTCTTTACTTGAAGATATAGCATCCGCGCAATACGGACTGATTGACCACAGCGAGGCCTTCTATAGCACATGCATTCGGTTCCTCTGCTGTGCTTTTATAAAGACGTGTATGATGTGGCATGAACAAAGCGGTCAATTGGAGCCTACAGTTTTGGGGGGATCGTTTGACCAGCGATGGTCCTGGATGGTACGCTCCGCCGTAGCGCTGCACCCCAGCACCGAACCACGAACACATTTTGAAATTGCATCCACTCCCAATCAGTCAGAGCACCTCGACATTTCAATACTCATAGTCAATCGATTGGTAGTGTTGGGAAGTCCTTACAACGAGATATGGCATACTCAAGGACGACACCTGTGCGTTGCGAAGAAAATTTTTGATGTCGCAGGAGTAGGGCAGGTCGCGCAACCTCTACCGGCCACACAACCACTGCAAGTGAGACAACTCTCGCAACATGTGCAACATTTTCCGGCTACTCCCTCTCTCGACCTAACAAAAACGCGTTTTCTCGTCGCAACCTTCGGCGAAAATCCTCACGTCACTGTGGCCGCCATTTGCTCGGAATCGATGATGAATGTCAGCTTCTCAACCCTACTAGAGGATCTTGCGAACCGTGATGAATGGTGGCTTGAACCAATCAAAAAGTCGGCTTCGAGCAATAACGTTATGGCTCCTGAGGATTTTTACCTTGCACACATATGTCTTCGCTTTCTTGATGAAGACTATGAAGGCTTGCATTTCCTGTCAAAAAATTTCGAAATCATGTTTGGATCACAGTCCGATTTGCTGGAGACTTCAGCAAACGCACTCTTCAGGGACATCAGCTCAGCCCAAGATCTGAATACGTACTTCGAAAAATGTCTAAAGTTTCTCTGTTGCGCCTTTATCAAGGTAGGCATCGAACCAATGCCGATGCTCGAATTGAGCGATGAATGGCTTTGGATGATACATTATGCTGTGCAACTGCAGCCTGCTTGGATATTGCCACGAGATTCTATTTTCATTTTCATGACCAGGTTGCAACCGGCACATAAGAGACATGCCGAGTTGTTAGCTCTGCATCTGGCAGAACGTCTCAATTCTCCAGTATGGGCAAATGTGGCAGCTCTCCTTAAGGAATATGAAAAAATCCTCGATACTTCCGTATCTAAATTTTTCTCTGAAGGTCGTAAAGATGAATATATGGACGAAACGGGATCAGGATGATAGGAGTATAGTCTACGAATACACAGCCTTTGTATATGTTGTAAGCCCCGCTACCTTGGGCAGAACCTGAGCCAGCATTCACATATGTAGCCCAGTCCATTCACGAGATTGTTCCTCGTCTGATAGATCATTTCTGCGTAGCCTAGTCTCCATCACCCTACTGATACTACCTGGCACAGCAGTAACCAATTAAAAACAAGCAGGAGTCAGTTTCTTCTCATTTCCAGCTACACGCCGGACCGCTAAGCAGTAATTTCCGCCTGAATTGTCTGGTCCAATTACCTTTCGTTACAGTTCGACTGGCGACTATAAAAGAGTTTCCGCCCCCTCTCTTCTTTCGTCCATCTTCAACGACCCAACATCTTTAGCGACACACCACAATGCCTTCCAAAGGCGTAAACCCTCTCCGACCCATTCGCCCAGCACTATCGAAGATAAACAAATCGAACAGGCGGCGCTGGAAAGAAGAGCAGAACGACTTGTTGGTGGACTTACGGGCTCAAGATTGGACTTGGGACCAGATCTCTACTAAAATTCACGGCAAGACAAACATAGCTTGCCGACTTCAATACAGACGGCTTAAAAATAAAAATGATTTGAATAAAGATCGACGGCAAGACATAGCAGTTGCATATACCAGGTGAGGCCATTTCCTTTGACAGGTCCAAGTACTTGCTAAACACTTCTAGGTGTCGGGAGCAGATGTGGACTATCCCTGCCAAACTCGTTGGACTGCCGTGGGAAACGGTTGAGTGGGTGGTTTGCCGATACATGTCCTCGGGGTGGCAAGATTTGGGCAATGAACCCCCCTGGACACCAGAAAGACTGCCTGCTATTGTGGAGACGGAGACTGTAACAGATCAAGAAAGCAACGGAGACTTAGTGCTCCCGCCAATCTCGACTCTACTCAATAACTAATCATCACGCTCAATTCGCTCACAAATCCAGATTGTGCACTATCGTACGCGCATTAGGTTCTTGCTCTGTAGCTTGAACTATTCTAGCGAATGTTGCATAAAGCTATATAACCCAAACAAATGAAACATGTGCTGACTAAGCCAAATTTGTGCATTGTTTTCAACTTGCTGCCAAATATCACGTGAGGCAATGTTAGACTGGGTGGCGATCCATAGTATGCCTTTCTTCCGAAATGACACGCGAAGTGTACAAGCGATCTTACAATATTCTGAGTGACGCGTGAGGGCGCGTCGAAAATGCACGTCTCGTGAAGATCACGTATTCTACGCGCCGGCCCCTGCTTGGCGGCTACAGTAAGGCGCAAATCGCTGCCACTCATTGCCTCCACTTCTTTCACCCACAAAACACCTCATCTCTATGGAAAGCTCGCCTTAACTTCGTGTCCGACCCTCCGCATCCTCATACTATAACTTTTCAAAATCTACGGAGCTCCATTCCATCCCCGACTTCCCCAAAACGAAACTCAAGTCCTCAATCCTCGCCCCCACCTGGGCGGCAGCTCTATCGATTGCCTACCCCACCAATTTTACGAAACAAACATCATCCACCCCAATCGCATAAGAGAAAGCGCTCCTGTTCGTCCGACGAGATCCACCGCCCATCAAAACAGCAGTGCCAACGCTCTCCCGTAGCGCAACGTCATTTCGACGCCGCCCCCTCTCACATACGCCAAAGTAACTTCGTCTTCGGCGGCTCTACCAGCTCTCCCACCAGCGATCCCATCGCATATTGGACTGTTCACAGTGTTTGGCCAACGGAAGATATGGAGGATACATCATCACCTAATATGCCTGTAAAGCGCGCCAGTAGCCTATTAAGTTATTGCAGCAATCACTGGTCTGAACTGCAAAGAAGTTTAGATAACCAACAGATATATGCTGAAGATGTGCTTGACCAATGCGGAGAGAATGAAAATCTTATTGATGATCTCGTTGCCAAGTCAGGAATCCAGATGAGCTACACAGTCTATTCAGAAATACGACTGAAGGAAATTTCTCAATACGTACAAAACCGGAATGAGGCCTTCATCCAGGCCTATATTCTTCCACGCGTGATACCATCCCCAGTCCTCTTACGAATGAGTGGCTGTAAAGGAATGGATGGTCTGGATGAAGAGTTCAATGCCGAGTGGATACGGTGCCAGCCGTTCCTTAATAAACGACCCAAGCCTGATTATGTTGTTGGACTGTCCAAAGATGCATTCAACAAAGAGGAGTATTCCTCACTGCAGCGATATGCTTCAAAATCGAATTTAGTATTCGTAACTCCCAACATCTGCCTCCCTTTCCTCATTTGTGAGGTCAAGTCTGCTCAAGTTGGGCAGGTTAATGCTGAACGACAGAGCATTCACAGCGCTGCAATTACTGTCCGCTCGATCTTCTTCCTATACGAGATTGCCTACGGGAAGGACTCTACTCAAATGCGGACTGATCTTGATGGTCGCTTTCTCGTCTTCTCGATAATACACGATCATGGTGACATAAAAATCTACGGTCATTATGCCGTTGTCGATGGCAAAGGGTCTCTGAAATACTACCGCCATTATATTACGACAATCAGTCTGACTGCATCAAGAACGTGGCACTGCGACGCAACAAACTTTACGCTCAATCTCTATCAGAAATTTACTCCTATCCATATCTAGAGGATAAAGCAGGTACTTAGTCAACCTTCGCCAATGTATCTTGACCTAGCGTCCTCGGAGCAAGAGTCTACAGAGGCAGGCTATCAGATCTCAGATAACGGGAGCTCAACAAAACGGGTGAAGACACGGCCTGGAAGGCAAGTATCAATGAGGCAACAGATTAACCATCTTTTACAGGAATAAAGGGGGTTTCAGCAACGAGAAGAGGAAATGCAACTGCAGCTCCAGGAGATGGAGCGGAAATTGAAACAGCAGAATGAGGAGATGCAGCAGAAGTTGAAGGACAAAGGAGAAATACACCAACTAGGTGACGGAGACACGGATACTGCCAGCTATTGATATCATCAAATTCGAAACATATAGCAGCTTAGGGTAGCAATGCTACCTTTCAAACAGTTACATCTTTCTTCTTTCTAGTAGCAACGATGCGTTTACATCGGTGAAAACATTGCGACGAACCCGCCTTTTTTGTCGGAATAACAAGTCGAATTTTGTTGAGAAGGACGGCTGAACGAGTATCTTTAAAGTAGACAATGTCTATTGATTATCGGCAGGAACTAAGCCCCCTTTCTGCACAAAATCGGCCGGTGTCTTGATGGTTGGTATTAGGAAAGCTCGGTCCTGTCATATGTCAGAGATATAGTGGGGAAAAATTTCAAGACCACTCACTATCTCTTGATATGGAGGTGGCCATGACTTTTCTTTGTCTGTAGTGTATACATCGTACTTTCCTCTGCGAAAAAGAACAATGTATACGTTTGCTTCACATAGTGTTCCAAGCTGATGCGCTTTGCTGAAAAGGCTTTGCTTCCGCTTACGATATTTCTGAGTGGAGCGAAGTAGAGTTTTGTTGATTATTTTAGCAGTTCTGAGAAGCTTAATCACGATTATGAAGAAGTTTCTTGATTATTTAATACGCCTCTGCTTTCAACCGCATTGCCTACTTACGGTCTTGAAACTTGTTGCGCGATGTTTTATGCGCGCGCTTAGGAGCTCGCGAGTTACTTCATTAAAGAGACGGACTAGGATCAAAATCACCTTCATCCTTCCCATTTATGGTCCAATTACTCTGAAATACGTATCCTCGTATTCTATTCTTAGCTATCTACATCCATCCTATTAGGCTTATCCTCAATGCTCAAACTTCCTAAAGAGAGAGTCAAATCATGCACGGGAGCTAGCCATGGACACTCCATTATCTCTTGATCAGTTAGCAGCATTCCATTATCGGGATTCAGACCATGGCTCCTAAAATAGCGGAATGAGCTTGCTATGTCTGCTTTCTTTTTCTGAAGCTGATCGCGTATCGTAGTCTTTTTGCCTAGGATCTCTTTCAGTGGCGTAAATGCCCACCATTCTGATGCTGGAATTGACTCTTGACAAGGGCTTTCCTTTAGACTAACTGTTCTATCGTAAGTAACCTTGAAATAATCAGCTTTTCCAGTGGTTACCCAGTCGTCGATAGACGATATGTGTTGTCTGTTGATTTCGGCACGAATCTGGAGCCGTGATTTTACTCCAATCGCCTGGCTATATCCATGGTCATCTGTTGATTTGAGCCCAATGGTAGAGGAAAGAATCGCGCAAAAGAAGGGACGCTGCTTTGTTCCCTGGTTCATAATCACATGGTTGGGCGCCACCGCTTCAATAAAGCCCTTTCCGCCACTCTGGCCTTTAATTGTCAGCTTCATATAATCAGAGCGTTCCATGATGCGCTTGGCATTGGCCTCACTCAGAGCGCGGCTCTTAGAATATACTTTAAGCTGTTGTTCTGGAGAGAGAAAAGCATCGCTTGGTAAGGGTTTGCGCTGTACAGTTAACTCTGTAGAGACCCCTTCCGCCTCCTCACCATTATATTTGGAATCCCTTTTTGGTAGTAAAAGGGCCGAGGGAGCTTGTTTTTCTTTAGGTAGAGCTAGGATTGCTTGAATCATCCACCCTGCTAACATATCTTTGGGTTGAAGACCAACTCTCCCAAGATTGAACCTAGCAGTATTGATATAGGCCCTGATTTGGTATATTATCCGCTCATTGAGTGACTCCCCCCTATCCTCAATCTCGTCTTCTGTAGCATTCGCAGGAAGAGGCATCAAAAGTTGTACAAATTCTTCGAGAGGAGTTACAAGCGTATCAATAGGAAACTTGTATCTTTCCTTGAATTCACGCTCTTGCGACTCGAGAGTATTACCGATTTTTTTGTCTTCTTCGGTTATGGTTCGTGGAACAAATTTCGATGCTGCGTCGTCCGCAATGTCGTCATTTATGCTAAGTATTCTCCTGAGCATTGTCACGAACTCTGGCGTTGTGGGTCTGGTTGTCGACCATGAAAGAACCATACGTATAGCTTTAACCCAATACGTCTTTGCCCAATCAGGAATAGGGTACGTATCCTGTGCCCCTTTAAAGCCCGCTTCAAGCACAGCCTGTCGCTCACGTAACTCTTCATCTGTTAGCGGTGCATTCAATTCTTTTATGGCATCTTCTTCTTCTTGTTTTTCTTTTTCTTCTTTAGTAAGCTTTCGAATGGCGCTAACTGTGGGGGCTTGATGCTCTCCGCGCTTGTACGATTTCAACGGCAGTACGCTTCTGGAGAGCTCGAGGCTCTGCGTGTTGAGTCTTTACAACTTCAGTGGCAGGCGCAGGTGCAATTTGAGAAGATATTCTTAGTTCAGTATTCAGATATTTGTTCAGATTTGAGAATTTGTTTTGCTATGAGTCTAGGCTGACTGGTACGCTTTTATGATTTCCGTGTAGCCTTCTTGTGGCCAGGCGTTACGCTGGACCACTTTTGGGCCAACTAACCAAATATAAACCAATCTTCACCTACTTTAGAACAAAAAGAAGGTAAACCTGATCCACTAAAATGCACACTCAATTTCTATTCACCCTAGCTGCTGGCTCTGGCCTGTTGAATTACGCAGCGTGTTTAACGTAAGCCGTATCCAATCTTCAAAGTCAACTTCTAAACATGTCCTAGTCCTACGCCTGTCAAAGCTTGCCCGGTTCACAAGAATTCTATGTTTGCAACACTAACTGCTGTGGCTGCAACTGGAAGGATTGTATTAGCAAAGAACAACACCGTACCAAGTCCAGGAGCTTGGCCGAGTGGCGCAATGCCAAGCAATGGTTTCGTAGGTAACGCGACCTTTAGGCCTTTGTTCTCAGATGCGAGTGATTTGGCTGTAGAGAGATTGAGTGTCTTGTCTATATCTGGGGCAGTGCTTGCGCTGGCGATTACCATGTGAAGGATGAGTGGGCGACATCTAGATACAGAATGGAACAAATGTGCTTGTAAAAACTCCTATTAATAATGCAGATCCGCTTCGTCTTTGTGGATATTACCCCAGGTGAAATTAAAATTAATTACAACGATATGACTTGTTCTATACAATCAATTCTATTTATTGCTACCTGTCGTTCCCACCTTTCCTTTTTCTTTGCCCAATCGATCCAATGTAATCACATTTGCGATGATCTGATCGACCAAAAGGCGCAAAGAGATGTTGCGCATCTGTAAGCTCCTCCATGGTCGTGGGAAATCCGCTTATATAGTGTGGTGTGCGTGTAACTCCTGAGAGAGATATTCCAATATTTTCACTCTTATCCTTTATTGCAAATTTGACTGGGCATCTGAAAGGTGGAGGGTATTTGTTGGAAAGATATCTTCGACCTGGTTCTAGGCACGCCACAGGATGACCATCGATCAGGAAATAAGAATTTTTGAGGCATTGATAGAGGGCCTTGTTTCCTTTCTTCGTCAATTTTTGCCGGTAAAAGATGTTTCCTTTACAGTAGATGTAGCCATCAGAGAAGCGAGGAATACAGTCTAGCTCAAAATAAAACATTGATGCCCAGAGGGTATCTAGCAGAGGCTGAATGTTAGATTTAGTTTGGTAGTACTACTCGGCATCTTCCTTAAGTGCTTCGATAGAGGAAACGTCATCCAGCTCTGGATCCGGCCCTTTGAAGGGCATATTATAGCGATAGCACTTCATGCGGCTTACTTTTGGCACAGACCTAGCTACATCGTTCCATGCCCTCTCGCTGTCCATGGTGGCCATAAGGCTGGTGAATAGACGGAATGGAAACCTCACTTTAACCGGAGACTGGTAACAGCCAATAAGCGGAGAGGCTTGTTTTGATATTCCCGTTCCGAGCGAGAGGATAAAGTCAGAGTCCCTATGGCTTGAATATAATGCCTTCGCCTCTTCAAGCGCCAGGCTTGCAGGACAATTATTATGAACACCTCCGTCTTAAAATATACCCAAAGGTATGGCCTTGGGTTGAAAATAGTAAGGAGCTGCTGAAGTGCATCGAGCACTTTTCCAAAAGTTAGTATTACGATATTATTCATCCTGCGGGCACTTACGCGTCATTAATAGTGATATCATATTCTAGATCTATAGCGCGAATAATGTAGTAGCTCGAGTTCTTTAACCGATCTTCTCTATTATAGTTTATAAATAGACATGGCGTAGAGCCTTTCACAGTAGTTGTTATGACCGCCACCTTAGTATCAGAGATGAGAGGGTTGAACATGCTCAAGTCAGTGCTAAAAGCAGCCTAGATCCCGCACTACCCCCAAACCGCCCCCATATCCCGACCTCCCCCGAACCCCTCTATATTCCTTACTTCTAATACCCGGGATAGACTCTCCTTAGTCTAGTAACTATACTCTATATAAGAAATAAATATATATAAGCCGGGAACCGGAGAAAACCCGACTTTCTTAACTTTACTTAGCTTTCTCTATACCTAAACGAGTTTTTAGACGGATATAAAAACTACCGCCCGATAGCCCGGCCTTTAGAGTGTATACCCTAGTTTTTATAGACCCGCCGGAGTTTTTTTAAAGTAGAGAAAACTGATAGAAGTTTAACTAGGGAAATCCTCTCTAGAGTTTTAATTCCTCTCCTAGAGTTTTTAAGCCGGAATAAAAACTAGGGCCCTATAGCCTAGGCTCTAGGGTATATACCCTAGTTTTTATAGACCTGCTAGAGTTTTCCTAGAGGAGAGAAAACTAGTAGGGGTTTTACTAAGGGTCTCTCCTTAGGGTTTTTACTTATACTATAGAGTTTTTTAGACCTAGTAAAAACTATAGCCCTATAGCCTAGGCTCTAGAGTATATATCCTAGCTTTTATAGACCTACTAGAGTTTTTCTTAGAGGAGAGAAAACTAGTAGGAGTTTTAATAGAAGGGAAGAAAGGCGGTTAAAAGTTACTAAGACTTAATTATCTTTAGAAGGAGAAGTTTATAGAGAGAGTAAAGTATATTCTAGGTTAATAAAAAGTACTATCTATCTAGATCGATCTATCCTAGGCCTTCCTACCCCGCGTCGGACCGGTAGCTTGGCCAAACTACTAAAGTCTGGCCGCCGAGCTACTAAAGTTTTTCGAATACTAACGCCAGCTTGGCGACGGTCGGGCTAGAGAACTATAAGTCGACTATAGCCGTATAGAGCAGATCGAGGCGCGTCTATTAAGCTACTTTATAAGCCCGTACGACCGGCGCTGGCCGAGGTATGGCTAAAAAGAATAGTGAGAAGTGGCCGCTTTTTTTTTAAAAACCCCCGCCTCCCCTATCTACTCTAGCAGCAGGGAATTACGCCTAAGGACTAGGTATAGTACGTTAAGCTCCTTCCCTAAGCTATTGCTATATAGCTGCCTCCTTAGGTAGTAGAACCGCCTCTCCTCCTCCTCCGTCCTTATAAGGCCGGAGATGCCCTTTAGCCCTATATCTAGGCCTAGTTCTTCTTTAGTCTCTCTCTCTTTTCTCTTTCTCTTTTTTTTTTTCTCTTCTTCGGCGCCGGATTTTTTCCTAACCCTAAGAAAAAAAAGCGAATTTTTTCAAAAATTCGAGGGTTAGGGTTAGGGTTAGGGTTAGGGTTAGGGTTAGGGTTAGGGTTAGGGTTAGGGTTAGGGTTAGGGTTAGGGT